>JAOWBW010000707.1:337432-415013 GCA_026119855.1 Campanula takesimana
ATATTGTCACCTCACTTTATATCCATCATTTTGTAAACTTCTTTTGTCCCCTAGCATGCCCTATACACCCCATTTTTATGAGTACAACGCTTTCCATAATTTAAAAAAGGAAAAAAAAAAACGGAGTTGGCACCTTTTCATGAATGGTTCGTGGCTACTTCAGAGATGTGTTTAAAACGGAATTTTATCTTGTGTGCCAGTCATGGTTTATGAAAGGTGAACAGAGTGTTGGAAAAATAGTGTATTTTTTTGTAATATGTGAAGGAAATATGATTTATTTTCGTGATAAATATATTTTGTCAAATGACAAAACTAATTATGAGTTTGTGTTTAGACTCCATGAGAACTTTGAGATAATGTATTTATTTGTCCAATTTTGTGTTTGGATGAATAAGACTTTAAGACTTGAATTGAGAAAATTATTTATCCCATTTGAACTAGAATGTCAAGTGACTAGTTCTAGAATGTCAAGTGACTATTTCATCTTATTTGAACTAGAATGTCAATTGACTAGCTTATCTCTAAATTAATTAAGGATTATGGATTAAGCTTATCATTTAATTAAATGAGGTTCTCAAGTTTGGACTATAAAAGGAGCAACAAACCATTTGTGAAGAAACAAGAAAAGAACAACAAAAGAGCAAGAAGATGATACACAATTCCAACAATACTCACATACTCTCGAAGCATCCGGTTCGTGCGAGTTATCCTGGGAGACTAGCGTCCAATGACAACCTGAAGCACTCACGGTGAGGGGACGAATAAGTCTTAGGACAGTGTGTTTCACACACGGCTCGGCACAAAGAAGCTATTATCGGTTTTGGTTTGGCTATTCTCAATTTCTGTTTTAATTCTATTTAGTATTTTATTCTGTAATTTTGAGTTCTTTTTTGTAGAATTTTTGTTACAATCTTAAGACTATAATTCGTCCCCTCACCGTGAGTGCTTGAGGTTTGTCATTGGACGCTAGTCTCCCAGGATAACTCGCACGAACCGGATGCTTCCCTGCACTAAGAGACTCCGGCGAATTGAATTCAGTGCCTGGACATTATCACCACGAGTATGTAATGCAGGAGGCAAGAAGAGATGATCAAAAAGCAACAAGAGAGTATGTGAGTATTGTTGGAATTGTGTATCATCTTCTTCTTTTTTGTTGTTCTTTTCTTGTTTTTTCACAAATGGTTTGTTGCTCATTTTATAGTCCAACTTGAGAACCTCATTTAATTAAAGGATAAGCTTAATCCATTCCTTAATTAATTTATAGATAAGCTAGTCAATTGACATTCTAGTTCCAATAAGATGAACTAGTCACTTGACATTCTAGAACTAGTCACTTGACATTCTAGTTCAAATGGGATAAATAATTTTCCCCAATTTCAAGTCTGTAAAGTCTTATTCATCAAACACAAAATTGGACAAATAAATACATTATCTCAAAGTTCTCATGAAGCTAAGCACAAACTCATAATTAATTTTGTCATTTACAAAATATATTTATCACGGAAATAAATCATATTTCCTTCCCATATTACAAAAAATACACTATTTTTTCAACACAGAGGGACCTCGCAAGCCATTCACAACGGAGGAATTCCACTAGGATTATCTCAACCCGTCCTGATGAGGTGCCAATGCCAAATTCTTTCAATTTTGTATTTTTTTCAAAAATATTGGAGTATAGTCGGCAATAAAATCTTTTGGCTTACTTGCTTCAATTTTGATTGCATTACGCAATACATTGTGTTGATCCTAAATGTGAGAAATATGTTCACATTTATGATTCTAGACATGCCGGTCTTGTGAAATATGGGGCCAAGGCAAAGTATATATGGTGCCCTTCAATTTTTCATCATACGAACAACAATGTTGTGGCGGTCTTTAATCTCCAACTAGGTGAAAACCCGTGCTACGCACGAGATTGTTTTTGGCCAAAATCAAGTCTTTTTCATATCTGATGATAAAACTCATTTGAGGGGACAATAATACTAATAAGAGTGCTTATTTTTTCTTTTGGAATAAACTTGAATTTCCTTGATATATAAAAAGTTTCACAAAAATCCTCCCATATTTTATAAAGATTAAAATGTAAAAATCATGATAGAGATTATTCAATTTGCATTTACATTTACTCTATATATATGAACGGACATATAATTTTAACTTTTAAAATTTCCTAAGAATAATAATTATCTTTGATTACAAATCTTAATTATACTGTTTTAAAATCTACCTAATCACAATTAATAGAAGCAATAATGAATAAGGTCTAATGGAGTATTCAAGTGCTTCTGTAACTCCATTCAAAAATATTGCATGTAACTCCATTATCATTAAAACTATTATTCATATACATGCATTAACTTAAGGACTGTTAGCATACTTTGCCTTTCACCCTTCATCTATTGTTTGAAATATAGCAGTAGTAGATATAAATGCATGTAGATATAAATGCATTAAAGGATAGATTCGTCATTAATTTTATTTATTTTTTGAGTTTAATTATTATTGGGTTTCGAGTTAAGAACAACATTAATTTTATTTTATGTTGAGTTTAATTGTTATGGAGTAGGATATAAACCAACACACGATTATTTTTTTGTAAAAGTATAAATTAATTAGTGGACATACAAATTATAATTCGGTCTATAAGATTTTATAAACATTTAAAGAAAATTACAATCAATTATTAAATTTATTAGTAGGAACAAACAATCATATAAAATCCAACTAAATGTTTTCCTCTTTCTTCACTTATTTTTTCTACAATTTGCCTCTCGATGATTATCTTGGCATATTGCTATTGTTTTGATGATTAAGTCTTGTAACAACTTTGATGTAAAGTCTGCATCAAAAACCAAAAGATATTAAAATTATAAATTTATTACAAAGGTAAAAATAAAAGCAAATTAAAATAAAAATATTTAGTGACAAAAAATGACTATCGAATCAAAAACACAAAAGCAATACTAAAGGATATATTTTTTTTCTCCATATTTTAAACAAAGCTTTAAAAAAACAAACAATACTCACCATGAACAAGAGAATAGCATGAAAAAGGACAATCTGAAAAAAAATTCACTAACCAAAACGAAGAAACTAAATTTGAATTAAAAAAAATCTTTTTTTGTATGAAACTTAAACCAAACTAAATTCATAATCATTACCAAAAACAAAAATCTAGAACATTGTCTATACATAAAATCAAGAGATGGGAAAAATTTTAAAAACAAAATAAAATAAAATATGTGGATCAATAATAAATAAAAGGGTAAAACTAATAAAAAAATATTAATGATAAACAAGAATAAAATTATCAACAAAGAAGAAAATAGTGCAACTTTCTTATAAATAAAAGTTAAGAGTGAAAATTAAATTGATGGTGAAATTGTCATATAAACAATAGTTGAGCAGAAATGGGAAAAAGAAAGAAAGAAAAAAAAAAAGAATAAAATAAATCCTAAATAAAATCATTTTATTAATTACAAATACATCAAAACCTAGGGAAAGAAACATATATAGCTCAAATATAGTCCCACAAAATAGACCAAAGCAACAAAAGAGAGAAAATCGCAAACAAAAATCAATGTCAAAGAAACAACATTACAAAGCAAACAAATTTGAAAAATAAAATTAAAAATTTAGTTTTAAACTAATAAAAAACACAATCAAGATATAGAAGAAAAACAAATAAAATCTAAGTACATAAAAAGATTTATTATATTTCAAAAAAAAAAAGTAAAGCAAATCAAAGTGTGTACATATATATATATAAATCAAGACTTAATCAAATGAAAAAAATAAAAAAAAATATATTCACAAACATAATGAAAATAAACAAAAGCAAAAAAATAAAATAAAAAACAAATATAAAATATAATAAAAAATATTAAAACAAAAAATGAATGTCAAACTAAATACATATGAAATGAAAATGTAATTAGAAGTACAAAGTTTTAAAATTTTAATGAAAAGAACAAATATGAAAATAATCATTAACAAATTATCATAGAGAAAAACAAAAAATAACTAAATAAATATGAAATTTAATACAAAAAGTAAAAAAAAAAAAATCAATAATAAAACAAAAGTAACAAATAAAATCAAAATAAACATGCAAATGTATTAAGGAAATTCAAAACTAAAATTCAATTGAACATAACGACAAAATTCATAAGAAATGAAAATTGTAAATAGAAATATAAATATGAAGGAAAAAAACATTCACAAATATTAAAAATAGACAAAAGCAGCAAATAAAATTTAAAAAGTCTAGTAAAATATACAATAATAAAACTAAAACTAAAATAATATATAAATTATAAACATAGGTAAAGCAAAAAGAAAATAAAAAAGTAAACTACGATTAAAAAACCATTGAGAAGAAAATGATTATAAAAAGATAAATTAAAAGAAAATCTATTTTAAATCAACAAATAAATTTCAAAAGGAAAAAATCTAAATATAAATACAAAATACAAATTATAATCAAAAGTAAAAGAAAAGAAAGTAATAGAAAAATAATGTTGGGACGGAAGAATTTTTCACAATTCTTCATATTGTTCAATTATGAAATGAACCAAAACAAAATACAAAAAAATACGCAATATTAGAAAGGAAAAAACACATGAAGGAAGTGAGTATAGGTTTGTTGGCAATTACATGAATTGATGCACAAATTTCCTAAAATGAATTTCCAATAAAATTTTAAATTTATTTTTTGATTAAAAATAAATTTGAAAACTTTTTGAACATTTATTTTGAGATAGAGGTAATATGTGAAAGGATTTAAATACAATTACCGAAACTTAAATGTTGAATGAAAGGCTTTAACCACAAATTCAACACAGTTTTTATTGTATTTCCATAGTTTTTCTTCGACAAAGTGACTTTTTCTTTGAGCTGAGTGATTGAAAGCAAACCAATTTGTGAATGAACAATTGATTTATGTCAATCTGTCGGAAAAATGAAAGGGACCACGTTGGAGGAAAAAAAACTTAGAAACATTGTTTTGTTGATTAATGAGTCTCCAAGATACACAAAATTTTATTAAATCGGGTGATGCTTCAAATTTCGAGTCTCTTGTGCTTCCACTTCTCCAACTACTCCTAGTAAAGACTACATGTGATTAGTTTGTAATCAATTATAATAAATATAGAGATTGTATATCTACTAATTTATGATATAAATAGTTAATTCTATTAATCATATTAGACATTAGTTACTTCATTTTCTAATGATCACTATTTGATTCATATTCTTATAATGGATGTTTCAATTCAATTCATAAGAAGCCTAAAAGTTGGATGATAATGTATCAATTTATTGTCCTTTTTAATGCAAGGCCTACCAAGTCTACACTTCTAGTCTATATATATCTAAACTTCTTATCTAGTATATTTAGTTAATAAACTTTGTATAGTACTTTTAGAATAATACTTTCACCTAGTATCATACCTGATATTATTGTCTAATATACTCAACTAAACTTCTTATCTAGTATATTTAGTTAATAAACTTTGTATAGTACTTTAGAACAATACTTTCACCTAGTATCATACCTAATATTATTGTCTAATATACTCAACTAAGAGCCGGAATATGAAAAGCCTTGGCACATCAATAGCTAGGATGATGTGGCTTCCTAAAATGCAAGATAATCCCAATTCTTGATGAGGTGTCACACTCATGTTCATTTTGGCCAACCTTAATATACTATAGTATGGATTTAGATTTAAACAATTGAGTTTGGTAATTAGAATGAGATGCAATAATTAAAAAGAACATATAAGAAATACTACTAAAATTAATTGACCAATGCAAATTTTTTAAAGAGATATTCTTTCAATAGCAATGTAATACTTGCAAATAATTCATAAAATAATATTGAGAAATGAGAGAGAATGCCTAAACTTGAATAATAGGAAAGAGAGAAAAAATCTGTGTGAAAAACATGGAAAAGGGGAGGTTGAGGTAACGAGATTTGTTGAATTATAGGAGAGAAAAAAATCTCAGAAAAGAGGGGTTGCAACTTACCGGGAACAGAGGGAGTATATTCTTTTAAATCTTTATTATCTTGGGTTGATTGGGCTTTAACTTGATAAAGTTCTTTCTTGAGCTGAATTTTGAGGGGTTCCAAATTATTTTGTACAAAGTTTGTGTTTTGTTTTTAAATTACGAGTACATCTTCTGTCCCACTCCAAATTGAATTTTCAGTCAACTTAATTACTACAATTTAACTAACAAGTTGAATAAAAATTACAGATGCTAATTTTTTTTTTATTGTATGAAATTTATAATTAATTTTAGATTTTCATAAAATAATTGTTTTATATCATATAATTATGGGTCAAAGTAATAATGAAATTGATTAATAATATTATATTTCGAGTGAAATTAAAGAGTATATATTAGTGTCTGACACTAAGGGAAGTACTGTTGATGAAACAACAAACGTTGTTTACAAAAATTTTTTAAAATATGTATTGGTGTTATTAATTTCATTATGATTTTTTTTAATGACATCTTTGGTAACTTTTTAATTAGTTTCTTGTCCGTGATTTTTTTTAATGACACCTTTGGTAACTTTTTTCATTTAGTTTCTTGTCCGTGGGTTTATAAAAAACTATGCGTGTGATACCATCATGAATTGTGTTGAAGTCGGCAATGGAAAGTTTTAATCCTATATGGTTCTAGGGGTACAAGTAAATTTTTTTTATGGAAGATTCTCTTATAGCTGCTTTAAGATCAAATGATGAAATAGTTTTGAACGTGGCATTCAATGGAATAGCATCTCTTTTACTTCTTAAAGGTCGAACCGGTCATTCAAAGTTCGCAATTCTACCAGTTTTGTAATTGTTTCTATTAATTATATTATAAATAGATAATTAAATGACATTTTTAATAACGTTTAATATACATGAATCGTTATTTATTAGAGTTTTTTTCCCGTGCCTTTTAAGCACGGGTGTTATACTAGTTCTTTCAATAACGATGTAATACTTGCAACTAATTCATAAAATAATATTGAGAAATGAGAGAGAATGCCTAAACTTGAATAATAGGAAAGAGAGAAAAAATTTGTGTGAAGAACATGGAAAGGGGGTTGAGGAAACGAGATTTGTTGAATTATAGGAGAGAAAAAAATCTCAGGAAAGAGGGGATGAAATAGAGGAAATAAGATTCGAACCTGGGCCGAAAAAAGGTTATGCCTCTTGAGCAATGCAAGTTAACCACAGGAACAGTTGCACTCAATTGAAGTAAAATAAGGCCTTTTATAATACATATATTCAACTATTTTGGGGGCCTAAAATTGACCGAGATTGGGGGCCCAAAGCGGCCGCCTTAGTGGCCTATGCATATGGGTCGGGCCTGATCCTAAACCCATATATACTTGTAATGTGGCCTATAAATAGTGTACAATGTGCATTGTAACAAGATATATATGGCACTATTTTGGGGCCTATCAACCTAACTCAATTTACATTTATATCCAAGAAGTCTATATGACACAATGTTGTAATGCCATTAAAGATGTTAAATGAAGAGAAACAAAGGGTTGAGGAGATGATATGGCTTTAAACACCGATATTAGCAAATACGATCAAGTCTGCTGAAACTACCTTTAGCGGATCACGAAGCAAATTTAGCCATACACGGGGTTTGATGCATATATGATAATGTTTTTTCGTTTAGTAGTGTACTAATATTGGTTAATGTGAAGTGGTAGGTTTGATACGTCAATGGATCCATTATTTTATTTATTCTATGTGTGGATAGTCTTTCATCAACAATAAAAGAGTAAACAACCAAGGTCTTTTTCATGGAGCCAGATAGGGATGGAATTTTGTCCGAACCCGCTCCGTATCCGGGACGATCCGCTCCGCAGCGGGCGGGTTGATAGACTTTTTTCAAAACCTGGCGGGTCACGGGGCGGGTTCGGTTTCACAGCTCAACCCGCGTGGCCCTGCCCCGTATACTAATATATATGCTTAACTACTATAATGTCCCTAGCCATTTCAATTATTACCCCTAGTCCCTAATAATCCTATCGGCATTACAAACTTACAGTAGACCCAAAGGCCAACCCAATGTTGGTCCCAAAGGGCAACAAGGGTATGAAAAATAGCTAGAGGGGGGTGAATAGCTGTTTTAAAATTCTTTTCGTACCCTTGAAAAACTCAATTGCAAATGCGCACTTTATCAAGTAAGCGTTATGAAATGCGCCTAAGTGAGTGAGTGAAATGCACAGCGGAATTTAGTAATGAAAATAGGCGCAAAGTGTAATAAAGGGGCGCACACACACTCTAAGTATTTTGGCTCAAAGTGGTTGAAATAAGGAACTAAGGCAAATGATATAACAACACAATACAATTCAGTTCAATCAATCTACAATGAGTAAACAAGCAAATAGTGAGTGAAAATAATAACTTGAAAGAAATGACAAGATAATAACACAAGCTATTTGGAGAGGTTCGATCAATGAAAGATCTACGTCCTCTACCAAGATGGTTAGTCTTGGATTTCTAATCGAGATCTTATATAATGAGCGAGTGTTACAAATTACAATGTTTGAGCTTATACACTAACTCAATATCTATTACTATGAAAGAACAAATCCAAAACAATAACCGGTGTATCTCTAAAAGATGAATCTAAATGATTAATCTTAAAGAGGTGCGTGTGTGTTCTTAGTATCAAGGCTCTTTAGATCTTTGAGATGGAGAGCACAAGAAACTAAAGTGTTAAGGCTTGAAGATCTGGGCTAAGGATGAAGGTATGAAGATGTTCTTGAGAAATCTGGAAAAACGAAGGCAATCTTCAAATCTTCAACGAATGCTTAGAGAGAGAAATTCTTGAAATTCTTAGCAAAGCTCAGCAACTTCAAAATGTTGAAGTTATGGGGTATTTATAGTGAACTTCAAAAAACTAGCCGTTGGAAATCCTTGTGGATAAGATGAGCTGTCGCTCATTGATTGGAGCATGCATATATTATGGCCATTTTGACACTCAACATAAATGTGACCGTTGTGGACACGTGTCAACAGATTAGGCGCATATGCATCTTTTAACCACCGTTGGATCATTGGCGTAATTTGAATTCTCTTCAAGTCTTCGAGTCTTCAATAAATCACTGAGTGTTGAATAAATACTTTGAGGCGCGTTTGAGCCAATAGGCGCATTGAGCCAATAGGCGCATAGTAAGCGTGCGCTTAAATCAAGGGGCGCAGAGGCGCGTAACATAGCTTTATGAAGAAATCCTTATGCGCGCGCTCTAAATGGCGCATGGCGCGAATGTAGAAGGCGCGTGGCGCGTGGCGCAGGAGGCGCATAAGCGTGGCTCAAACTCACTGAGTGATTTTTCTTGAAACTTGATCTTCTTGCCCTATTTCTAAGCCTATTCTATAACAATGGACAACTTAAAAAATGAAGTATAAATACTTCTTACATGTGGGTCTAAAGTCCATGAAATAAAACTTAGGTGATGGATCAATCAAATCTAATAAATCCTATTACATTTAAAACTGAGATATATGTGGGCATACCCAACAATCTCCCCCTATTTGATTGATGCCATTACCTACTATATCAAGGACAAACATTATACTTGATAAGAACATGTCCAAATGAATGAAATTGGTAATTCATGTCTCAAGTTAATGCACACACTAGTCCAAAATATAGATTCCTAATCTTTTCCAATAAGAATAAAGAATTACATATGGAATGATAGAAACAACAGTTTAACACATTCAAGATGATATATGATTTTTAGTTTTGAAATGTGTTTAAACCAAGTTTAAACTTAATGCATGAAAGTATGAAACAATTCAATATGATGCATTATGAATTTAAACAATATTCATTGTTCTACAAACAAGGAGTTTGAGTGAACAAGGTTTGATAATAAGTGATGCATTGTTCTCATTAAAACTTGGGGTGTAAGAGTAACAAATTACAAGTTTTGAATAGAACAAAAACAAAAGGTGCTAAAACAAGTAAGCACAAAATTACTAACACAAGAGTTGATTCTATTACAAAAAGGTTCTAAAAACTTACAAACAAAAATAATAGAAACTAAGGGTTGGGAGGCGCATCATCTTCCTTCAATCCTTCAACGATCTCTGAAACAGAACGCTGAATTTGCTTTGCGAGCTGATGACTACGGTTCGCTAACCCTTGAGTGTCAGTGACACTGGAGTGAGTGGCAGTGATACCGTCTCTAATGTAACTCAAGTGATTCACATTGATGTTTTGGTATTCATCAATGGAACGCTGAGTGATTTGCTGCTGCTGTGAAATGTTTTCTTCTAAGATTTGAATGTGAGCTTCAATGGCATTTTGAGCCGTGATAATATCAGAAGAAATATGTTCGGCGCGTCTGTCAGAGCTAGAGTGAGCAGCAGTGAAATGAGTGACGACCAATTCTTTCAGGACATCCAACTTAGATACAAGTACATTCATGTTGGATTGAGACGCAGCAGACTGAGGTATGAAAGTAGGCGCAGAAGCGGTGGTTTGCGCCTGATCAGTATGAGCTTGAACCTGAGTCTGCGCCGGAGGAGCAGAGAGTTTGTCCTTGAGAGAGTTCATCTCCCCCTTAATGGCAGCGATCTATTCGGATTGATCAGTGAGTAAGGAAGTAAGAAGCTCAAATTGAGATTTTATATGTGACTGTCCTTGCTCTAGATTTGCTTGCCCCTGCTGTAAAGAATGAAGAATGGAGAGTACCTCGCTCAAATCGGGAGCAGATGGAGGAGGCGCAGGGGTAGATAGTGGCGCATCATCTTGAAGGGGCGCAGAATCTTGAAGGGGCGCAGAAGGAGATGGAGGCGCAGGAGGAGGTGAATGAGTAGGAGACTCAAATTCATCTTCAGTTTCAACATCAACAGTTTCAACAACAACTGTTTCAACATCAATAGTTGCTGTTGTGATCTGATCAGGTCCAGGTGGAGGCGCAACTGGAGAAGGAGTGCGCTGAGGGATGGTTTCTTGCTCCCCCTGAACTGGTTCCTCTATGTCTGAAATGTCATCGCCGAAGAAATCAGAGAGGAGTTGTACCCTTGACACGTTGGTCCGTTGAAATTTGAGTGAGGGCGCACGGGGAGAGGAGGCGCGTTGAGAAGGCGCGCGCTGGGTAGGCGCGGAAACAGAAGGCCCTTTCTCAATATCAGCACTTGATCCAGCGCCTTTCATGCGCTCTAACTTTTCTGACTCAGCAGCTTGTTTGGATTGAAAATCTTCATCTCTTTTTCTTTGAGCCTCAAGCCTGCTGGCTTCCTACGCTAGCCTCAGATCTCGCTCTCCATCAGATTCAAATCTGGTACGTTTGATAGGCGCACGAGGAGGGTTATCAACCACTCTTTTTCCTTTGCTTTTCTCTGCGCCTGGCACGGGATCAGCGCTTTGTCTAGCGCTTGCCTTCACTGCGCTCTTTATTAATGGTGCGCTTTTAAGGACAGGCGCATCATCTGACTCTGTGTCTTCATCAACTAAGCCTCCAACAGTCTTGATTTGAATTCCCTTGGCGCGCTTCGTAGGCTTCTTTCTGCGCTTCTTGAGGTCCAAACTCGCTTTACCAAACATTGGAACATCATTGATCTTGTATTCAGGATTCTCATTCAAAAACTTAACTAACTCAGGGTAAGTTAGAAAAAGTTTTGTGAGAAGAAGGCAGTGAGAGCGGAATCGGGTCTTTCCATCACTTTTGTTCTTCACAAATTTATCAATTTGCTCACGCAGAGTCTTGAACAGAATGTGAGGCCAGTGAAGCTTCTCCTTGGCCATGATGGCAGCTGTGTATTCCCATTGTTCCACCGTGAATCGGTTCACATTCCCAGTTTTGAACACAATAGAAGTTCCCACCAAGTGCGCGATGTGAGTCAAGAGTTCTCCACCATCTCGAATTTCGGTGTTTTTGATATTATTTTGAAGCGTGGGAATATTTAGAAGTGAGGCAGCCATCTTGTTCTGATCATCAACAGAGTAAGTCATCGGACGCCCAATAATGCGATCTTCACCCGTAGATGGAAAACCGAGCAAGTGTCGAATCACAGATGATGAAATATGGACGTCAACATTTTGAACGCGCGCCTCAATCCGGTAGTGAGTGCGCCCATTTACATCAATTTCCACTAGAACAGCAGTGGAAAAGAACTCATCCACGAGGAGCGCTGAATAGAAATCTTGGTCCATGGTGAATAAGGGGAGAAGACCAGCAACGCGCAGAGTCTCAATGATTTCTCGCCCAATTACTTCACCAGACAACTCTAATAGATCAAGAGTTTCTTCTAATTTAAAATTTGCAAGGTCCTGGAAAAAATGATTGATATTAGAAATGACATAGGCGCATAGAAACATAAAATGATCAAAGTAACATAGGCGCGTGAAATAGATAGGCGCATAATTGAAACAGGCGCACAAAATTATAGAGAATCAAGGCGCATGATTGAATTAGGCGCATAAAATATTAAAGGCGCATAGAGTTACAAGGCGCATAATATGGTTCTATGTGAATACTAAGGAAAAATAAAACAACGAAATTTGACTAAGTACGAAGTTAGGCGCATAAGGTTTTAGGCGCAGAATGATTTAAGCATATATACAAGTAGAGGCGCATAAAGCATTCAGGCGCATAAAAGAATAGGCGCATAAAGAAGTACATAGGCGCATATCGTGAGAATTTTTACTTAGTAAGAAAAACAAATAACAAGCATTCAAATGAAAGAAATGAAAATCAAAAAGTTCAAATTTTCGAAAACAAGATAGAAAATTTTTAGAGACCAAAACATGCAATAATGACGAAGAACACGAAGAACGACCCTTGAATGCTCGAAGAACACCAAGAACACGAAAATCATGAAACTTCACCAAACAAGACAAATAATATATCAAAATGACCGCATGACAACAAGGAATCTAAATATGTACACAAAAACATGAACAAATCAATAATGAAAGCACAATGATCAAAAGAATGACCGAAATTTTTGAAAAATTTTGAAAACAAAAATTCAGATTTGTACCAAACAACGCATTGATCGTTGAAATGTTGGTTTTAAAAGATTTGAAATCAAGAATAGAACACAACCCAACAAACGATATAGAAAACGGATCATCGAAACAAGAGAAATCAAAGGAAAATGAATCCGGGTTTTGAAAAAAACGAAAAAAATCACTGAAAATGACGAAAAAAATTTCAGAGATATTAGGAGATTAAAGATTGAGAATTCATACCATATCGTCTTGTGTAGATGATGATGCTTTCTTAGGACCCATAAACTTATATATATATATGTAGAAAATGAAGAAGAATGAAGATGGAGAGAGAGAGAGAGAGAGAGACGAGAGTCGGAGAGAGAGAGTAAGACGAAGAGAGAGAGAAAAAGTGTAGGTGAGAAGAGAGGAAGGTGATGATGTGTATTTATAGGTTAGGTTCAAAATTTTGCACAGATATGGAAAATAATACAGTCAAAAATTTAAAAAGATGGGAAGTTGAAAGGATGGCATTTATGAGGGATTTTGAAAATGGCAGCTCATCATGACAAAAAGGACATTCATTAATGAGGGATTTTTGGGATTTGAAGGGCATTAATGGCTGAATGACCTAAAGTGTCATGATGTGACATTTAGGTTTTAGAAAAACTGCTCCACTTTCCCTTTAAGTGTATGAGCAATTTTGACTAATTTTTGCACAAACACCAAAAACATCTATTTTGGTGTAAGTTTGGGGTGCAAGAAATATATCCCAGAAAATAAAAATTTTCGAAAAGCGTAAAACGAGGGAAAAATTTAATTGCACAAGTACCCTTGAACAATTAATGGAATGTCAAAAGACATAGATTCCTATAATAAATGAACAGAATAAACATACCTGGTACTTGTGTATTTAATACGTTCAATCATTGAAATTGAATTTTGAGAAATGATTGAGCCGCAATAGTTAATGCGCGCATGAAGGGGCGCATTACTTCAGCTAGGCGCATACTCATCTAGGCGCATTATTCATCAAGGCGCATAAGAGATGGTTAAGGGCGCATAAGCGTTTTAAGCGCATGGATTGATAGGCGCGCATGGATTGTGCGCGCAGAAAATGAGGAATGGGCGCGCAGTAGATGGCGCATAGATTCCTTGAAACTTTTGAAAAGCTGATTTTAATCATTTGTACCTAATATACTCATAACTCAACACAACATAAAATCATTAGTATTGACAAAACTATATTGAATTTAGTTGAGTTCAAGCATACCCATTTCACCTCTCAAAAACATGAACCGTTTCGCGTCAAGTACTTTCGTTAGAATGTCGGCGATTTGATAGTCGGTTCCCATGTGTTCCAAATGAATATTGCCTTTCTCCACGTGGTCTTTGAGGAAGTGATATTTGATGTCGATGTGCTTGGTCTTTGAGTGCATGACAGGATTTTCAGAAACCGCAATTGTTGATGTATTATCGCAGTAGATGGGACAATTTTCTTCGATGATATCATAGTCCACCAATTGCTGCTTCATCCAGAGTATTTGGCAACAACAACTTTCCGCAGCGATATATTCGGCTTCGGTTGTTGAAACAGATACAGAAGCTTGTTTCTTACTTGCCCATGACACAAGTCGATATCCGAGGAAATGACAAGTGCCACTAGTGCTTTTCCTATCAATTGTGCATGCTGCATAATCCGCATCTGAATAACCTACAAGTTTAAAGTTCGAATCTTTGGTGTACCAAAGTCCAAGGTTAACAGTGCCAGAGAGATATCTTATAATACGTTTCACAGCAATTAAGTGTGCTTCTCTAGGGTCGGATTGATAACGAGCACAAACACAAACACTAAACATTATATCGGGCCTACTAGCAGTAAGATAAAGGAGTGAGCCAATCATACCTCGATAGAGCGTTTGATCAACATGTTTACCTTTTAAATCTTTGTCGAGTTTGTTGCCGGTGGCCATTGGAGTATCGTATGATTTAGCGTTCTCAAGTCCAAACTTCTTGATTAAGTCCTTTGTGTATTTGGATTGGTTGATAAAAATGCCTTCACTCATTTGCTTGATTTGAAGCCCGAGGAAGAATGTGAGTTCTCCCATCATGCTCATTTCAAACTTGCTCTTCATTAGTTTCTCAAAACGCTTGCACAACAATTCATTAGTAGAACCAAATATAATATCATCAACATAAATTTGAACAAGTAATTTATGACCATTATGTTTGGCAATAAAAGAGTTGTATCGATTTTACCGCGAGTGAAGCCTTTTTCGATGAGAAACTTTGATAGTGTATCATACCATGCTCTTGGTGCTTGTTTGAGTCCATACAAAGCTTTCTGGAGTTTGTACACATGATTTGGAAATTGTGAATCTTCAAACCCAGGTGGTTGAGCAACATAGACTTGTTCTTGGAGTTCACCATTTAGAAACGCGCTCTTCACATCCATTTGATATAACTTGAAGTTCTTGTGAGCGGCGTAAGCTAGAAATAATCTGATAGCTTCAAGTCTTGCTACGGGCGCAAAAGTTTCATCGTAATCAATTCCTTCTTCTTGCCTATAGCCTTGTGCAACCAATCTTGCTTTGTTTCTCGTGATGGTTCCATTCTCGTCCATCTTGTTCCTGAACACCCATTTCGTACCAATCACTCCATGATCATTTGGTCTTGGAACTAGAGTCCAAACCTTACATCGTTCAAATTGATTGAGTTCTTCTTGCATTGCAACAACCCAATTAGGATCTTGGAGCGCTTCATCAGCCTTCTTCGGTTCAATTTGAGAGATAAAAGCAGTGTAAGCATCAAAGTTTGTAGCTCTCCTTGTACGAACACCAACTTGTAGATCACCGATGATATTAACAATTGGGTGGCCTCTAACTTCACGAATTTCAGGAGGTAAGTTAGGTTGAGTCGTAGAAACTTGAAGGTCTTCAATTGGTACATCTTCACCAGATTCAAAGTCATTGAAATTTGGGGGTTGAACTGGCTCAGAATTGAAATTTGGGTTTACACCAGATGCAGCAGTAGAAATAGGCGCGTGAGAGGAATCATGAGGCGCATCATTTGAGTGAGGCGCAATAGAGGATTCACCAGGCGCATTATACATTGAGTTAGGCGCATTTGATGTAGATGGATTTCCTTGTGTTGATAGATTCTGATCTTGAGTTGGCGCAACATAAATAGGAGCACCTGTATCATTTAGCTTAATAGAATCATCAGCAACATTTGGAGCCAAATGTGGCTCAAGGAGAGAATGTTCATCAAATGTAACATGTACAGATTCAACTATCACTAATGTAGTTCTATTAAAAACACGAAAAGCTTTAGAGTGTTTGGCATACCCAACAAAAATACCTTCGTCGGCTTTGGCATCGAATTTACCTCTATGTTCGTTTCCGTTGTAGAGGATATAACATTTGCAACCAAAGATCTTGAAGAATGCAATGTTGGGAGTTCTACCACGCCAAAGTTCATACGGAGTCTTGTTGTGAAGTTTGTTGATGAGGGAACGATTTTGAGTAAAACATGCAGTGTTGATAGCTTCTTCCCAAAAGTACTTAGGCAATTTAGCTTCAGCTATCATCGTCTTTCCCGCTTCAATCAACGTTCTATTCTTTCGTTCAACAACGCCATTTTGTTGAGGGACTCCGGCGGTTGAAAAGTTGTGATCTATCCCATGATCTTCACAATATCGAGCAACACCGTTGTTCTTGAATTCTGTTCCATTGTCGGATCGAACACTAACGATGTCATCTTCTTTTTGGGTTTGGAGCAGTCAAAATAAGGTAGTGAGAATATCATAACAATCATCTTTTGTAATCATCATCTCTACCCATGTATATCTTGAATAATCATCCACCACAACTAGAGTATACTTGTTTCTTCGAATGCTTGCGGTGGAAACTGGTCCAAATAGATCAATGTGAAGCAGTTGCAAACATCTTGTAGTTGAAGGATTTGACTTGCTTGAAAATGACTGCTTCGGTTGTTTGCCAAGTTGACATGCGGCGCACTTTTTGTCATGATAATCAGCAACCTTGGGAAGTCCTTTGACAAGATTATTCCTGCTGAGTTTAGATAGATACTTGAAGTTCAAGTGACTTAAGCGCTTGTGCCACAGCCAACTATTTTCGTTCACACTTTTTGCTACAAAACAAAGATTAGTACTAGAGTTCATACTATGGAAATCAATAATATAAATATTTGTCTTACGATATCCCGTGAGTAAGATAGCTCCAGTTTTGCCATTCTTGATAAGACATTGCGTTGAAGTGAAATGGCATTCTAATCCTTTGTCGCAGAATTGAGATATGGATAATAAGTTGTGCTTGAGCCCTTCGACGAGTGAGACTCTTTCAATGTACACTTTGTCTTTCTTGATCTTTCCATATGCTACAACTTGACCTTTGTTATTATCGCCAAATGTTACGGAGGGACCTCTTTCTTCATGGACATCTTCTAATAAGGATTCATCTCCAGTCATGTGTCTTGAACACCCACTATCGAGAATCCATTCATAATTTCTAGCTTTTGAAGATCCAGCCATGAAACAAAGAACCTGAAATATAGACATTTAAGCAGGTCCCCTTTATTCTTTTTGGGTCCTAGGGTTAGCAACTTTTGACAACCCACTCTTGCTTGACCTTAGGATTTTTACGTCCTTTGGCATTGGGAGTGAATCTCAAAAGGCATTCCACGGCCTTGTGTCCTGAACAATCACAAATGGAACAATGATGAAAGCCACCAATCACGTGAGTTTTCACAAACTCTTTACTTTTCTTGGGGATGGCATTCTTCTTTGGGTCAGATGAACTAGACTTAACAAAATCTTTCTTTTGAAATTTTGGAGCGCTTTTTCTCGGAGGGCGCATAGGGCTAGGAGGCGCACGGCGATGAGGCGCGTGGCTCTTAGGCGCATAATGAGCACTCGGAGAAGGAGCGCGCCTATTTTCAAGAATGATTTTGCTAGGAGATGGTTCATCTGTAACTATATCTTTCCCATTAGCTTTCCCAAATTGCTTCGTTGGGTAGACATAGTGGAATGTTTGTCTCTTGACTTTTTCCTGTCCTTTACCCATTGAATTAGAATGTTTTTCCTTGGGAATTTCAAAAGTTTGTTGGTTGGTAAATTCACTATCTCTTTCAGCACAGACATCACATTTAAAGTTGTCACTAGTTGATGAGAATCCCAAGCCACTTTTATCACCACTGACTTTTTGGGACTCAAATATATTCTCCATAGTGACACGAGAATTGGACCACTCATTTGTAATCTTTTTAAGATCAGTAATTTGAGCAACCAATTCATCGTTTTGAACTTTAAGAAGTGAGTTCTGTTCTGTTAGAAAAGTGTTTTTAACAGTAAGAGGAGTCATGCTCTTTATCTGCTCCTTAAGGAGGGTGAGTTCAGATTTAAGTAGAGGTTTCTCGGTTTTAAGCTGGGAAATTTCATCACATGATAGTGCTAAAGCTTCCTTCATACTATCAAATCTAGTGATTACCTTTTCAGCCTTTTTGAACAATTTTTCTTGTTCAGCAATCACTTCATCATCATTGATTTTAGAGATTGGAGCAGTTGGTTCAACCTGTGGTCTAATGTATGCTCTTTTTCTCAATTTGTTCCTTGCTCCAAGATCACATCGTGAGAATAGCAATCCACCATCGTTTTGAGCCGGAGTGAGAAATCCTTGTTCAATGAGCTCGCTGATGGTTGGTCCTTTCTTCTTTTTCACTTCTTGAAAACCTGCAGATTTCTTGATAGGTTTATTCAAGGCATTCATATCGGGAACATCCTTGGAGAAGTCATCATCAGAATCATAAGCATCAACTTCATCATCATTTGCCATCAAACAAACGAGTCCATCATCGGAATCTTCATCGCTCTCATCGGAGTCTGTTTCAATCCAAGTGTTGTGCTCATTTGCTGGTGCTTCTTCTTCAGCAACCATTCCCTTGTGACGAGTGAATTTGGGAGTATGGCTGCTCTTCTTCTGCATATATTCAAATTTGGGGATCGGGCAGCTTGATGCAAAGTGTCCGGGTTTCCTGCAATTAAAACAAACAAGATCTTCTTTTCTTTTTGAATCACTGCTCCTTGAAAACTTTTGAGGAGCTTTGCTGGTAGATCCTTGAAATTTGTTGGTTGAGCCGGGTCTTGAGAATTTTCTGAATTTTTGAAATTTCTTCACAAATAAAGCGAAGTCTTCATCATCCATGTCTAATAGCTCAGAAGTAGAAATTTTGGGATCGGAGCTTTTTTCATCTTGTACAGGCGCAGGAGTAGGCGCAGGTGTAGGCGCAGCTTCTCTGTGCGCCATCATAGCCATAGATTTTGACTTTCCTTCAGTTTCGCTGATTCGTTGGAGTTTGAGTTCGTAAACTTTGAGATTTGCATATAGGTTCCTTAAAGTCCAAACATCTAAAGTTCCAGCGTCTTCAAGAGCGCTAGATTTATGTAGGTATCTTGATCCAAAAGCTTGTAGAAAATTTACATTCAAATCTTTGTTGGTAAACTTCATGCCAAGTGAAATACATAGATTGATAATTTCACAGTAGCGTTCATAAGGTTTGCCTCAAGTTTTCACCGGGGAGTTGAGAGAAATTGTTGAATCTCTTTTGTACTTCGTATTTCTTGTTCTCCTTGCAGACGGTGTCTCCTTCAATATGCTCTTCAATAGCATCCCATAGCTCATTAGCAGTAGCACAATGCATGACTTGTTGTTTCATAGCCGTGCTTAGAGTGCTTAAGAGAATGTTTCTTGCTTTGCCATCATTTGCAACTCTTCTAATTTCTTCCTCGGTCCATTCTTCCCTTGGTTTTAGAACTGTAGGTTGAGCAGCGTTGGTGCGTGGATTTGGATTCGCCTTCATCGGAATATAAGGTCCATAAACGACGGTGTCATGGAGCCTTTCATCGATTGAGTTGAGATGAGTCAATATGCTGAATTTCCACACGTCAAAATGATCTTCATCAAAGATCGGAACGTGAGTGTAGTTTGCAGTTGCCATAGGTTTTGAGTTTGCCATTTAGAATCGGCACCCAAGCTGTTAAGCTTGAAAAACGAAAAATGTTTTATAAAGGTGTTTGCTCTGATACCACTTGTTGGTCCCAAAGGGCAACAAGGGTATGAAAAATAGCTAGAGGGGGGGTGAATAGCTGTTTTAAAATTCTTTTCGTACCCTTGAAAAACTCAATTGCAAATGCGCACTTTATCAAGTAAGCGTTATGAAATGCACCTAAGTGAGTGAGTGAAATGCACAACGGAATTTAGTAATGAAAATAGGCGCAAAGTGTAATAAAGGGGCGCACACACACTCTAAGTATTTTGGCTCAAAGTGGTTGAAATAAGGAACTAAGGCAAATGATATAACAACACAACACAATTCAGTTCAATCAATCTACAATGAGTAAACAAGCAAATAGTGAGTGAAAATAATAACTTGAAAGAAATGACAAGATAATAACACAAGCTATTTGGAGAGGTTCGATCAATGAAAGATCTACGTCCTCTACCAAGATGGTTAGTCTTGGATTTCTAATCGAGATCTTATATAATGAGTGAGTGTTACAAATTACAATGTTTGAGCTTATACACTAACTCAAGATCTATTACTATGAAAGAACAAATCCAAAACAATAACCGGTGTATCTCTAAAAGATGAATCTAAATGATTAATCTTAAAGAGGTGCGTGTGTGTTCTTAGTATCAAGGCTCTTTAGATCTTTGAGATGGAGAGCACAAGAAACTAAAGTGTTAAGGCTTGAAGATCTGGGCTAAGGATGAAGGTATGAAGATGTTCTTGAGAAATCTGGAAAAACGAAGGCAATCTTCAAATCTTCAACGAATGCTTAGAGAGAGAAATTCTTGAAATTCTTAGCAAAGCTCAGCAACTTCAAAATGTTGAAGTTATGGGGTATTTATAGTGAACTTCAAAAAACTAGCCGTTGGAAATCCTTGTGGATAAGATGAGCTGTCGCTCATTGATTGGAGCATGCATATATTATGGCCATTTTGACACTCAACATAAATGTGACCGTTGTGGACACGTGTCAACAGATTAGGCGCATATGCATCTTTTAACCACCGTTGGATCATTGGCGTAATTTGAATTCTCTTCAAGTCTTCGAGTCTTCAATAAATCACTGAGTGTTGAATAAATACTTTGAGGCGCGTTTGAGCCAATAGGCGCATTGAGCCAATAGGCGCATAGTAAGCGTGCGCTTAAATCAAGGGGCGCAGAGGCGCGTAACATAGCTTTATGAAGAAATCCTTATGCGCGCGCTCTAAATGGCGCATGGCGCGAATGTAGAAGGCGCGTGGCGCGTGGCGCAGGAGGCGCATAAGCGTGGCTCAAACTCACTGAGTGATTTTTCTTGAAACTTGATCTTCTTGCCCTATTTCTAAGCCTATTCTATAACAATGGACAACTTAAAAAATGAAGTATAAATACTTCTTACATGTGGGTCTAAAGTCCATGAAATAAAACTTAGGTGATGGATCAATCAAATCTAATAAATCCTATTACATTTAAAACTGAGATATATGTGGGCATACCCAACACCCAACCCACGCGGCTTCTCTCTCTCTCAAATCGATTTCCTAGGGTTAGAGGATGCGGCGCTAGAGACTAGAGAGAGAGACATCGGCAATTCGACATCCAGACTTCCACTCCGTCAGCCGCCGCTTCCATGTGTTCCTCCGGCCGCCGCTTCCAGCAACTTCGCGATTCACGGGTTAGAACGGTAAGTAAATCTCTCTCTCTCTTTCATATGTCGATTTATCAATTTCTAGGGTTAGAAATTCAGTAATGTTCAATTAGGAGGAAAAATATCGATATTTTTTAGGCTGATTAATGTTCAATTCGGTTGTTCTTCAATGGATATTGATTTTTTTTGCTGATTAATGATGTTTTGCATTATTATTGACATTTTAGGCTGATTAATGATGTTTATTAAAGCCCCAAAGAAATTGATTTTGGACCATGCGGGGCGGGCGGATACGGGTTCACTAGTTGGCGGGGCGGGGGCGGGGGCGGGTTCGGTACTAGGGGGGTTCTTTGAGGGGCGGGTACGGTTTTGGTCAAACCCACCCCTTATCCGCCCCGTTGCCATCCCTAGAGCCAGAGTATACAAACGAGAATTGCGGTTAATCATTTAATGTTTGCAAATGATTGCTTAAGAGATGCCAAAGTGGCGACTATGGAAAAGGCCTCGCAAAAGAAGATGTCTCTGGTTAGTGGCTCAAGTGAGGGAGCTAAGGGTGATGCGTCGCTGGAGTTGTCAGAGCTTGCGCTGAGAGGCGAGCACATGCTAGATTTGAAAGTGGGATGAAGGGGAAAGAGGAGTTGGAAAACATCTAGAGAATAAGATCAGGAGTATAAAGCAAATATATGAACTTAAGGGTAAAAGGAGGGTTAGCTGTTAGCATGTGTTTTAGGGGTTTGGGTGGGGCAAGGTTATTTTAGTCAATGTAATTAATATTATGGAGTTTGGGGGCTTTTTAAGAATATATTAAGGACATAAGGATCCCAATGGAATATCCCAAATTAGCCATTCCTATTCACCAATTAGTGACGTTTTGAGGGGCAATAGAGGAATAACCTCTTTCAAATTCCTATGCTAGTGCTTGAAATTACTAATTTACCCTGTCCATTGATACAGGAGTACATTACAATACGGGTCGGGTAATATCGCCCAACACGAGCAAAAGGAAGGCGTGAAGAGAAAGCCGAGCCAAATTGGGGGTTTAAAGAGAAAACAAAAGACCCAGCCTCCTTCTCCGCCTCCTCCCCCATCCGCCATGGCAGCAGCAGCTTGGTGGAGCAGAAGCAGAAAACTCCATTAAAAGCCATTCAAATGCTACTCCGCAATAGAGGCCCTGCCGCAACCGCTCTCATGGCTACCAGACACTTACTCAACAACCCTTCACCTTTCATTTCTCTACAGAAACCCCCTTCTTCTCCATCCCACCTCTCCTTCATCTTTTCCGTCTCCCCTTCGTCGAAGCGTAGAGTATGTTCCTTCGCTCTCAGGAGCTCCGCCGGTATTTCTTATACCTCCCATGCCAGTATCCCCAGACCAGGTTCCCATTTTTACCAAATGTTTATAAGAACTTACTAATTTTTGCGATTTCTTACAAGTTGTCAGTGATGGTCTATATCTCTATATGATATGTTTACTATGTTTGAAATTTAAAAACTTAAAAGATAAAAAATGTCTGTAGGCTAGTAATTTGATGTTCTTTTAATTAAATTGTACTCGCTCTATCCAAAATTCGTCAAAAAAAATTTCAAATTTGTTGTTGATCTTATATATATATATATTTCAAAGTTTATAACTCCTCCCTCAGTCCCAAAATGAATGTCAAAAAATTATAAAATTTAAGAGCAATTATGTTATTTTTTTTTTGACCTTCATTTTGGGACTGAGGTAGTAATAAACTTTGACAAAAATTTGTAAGAATTTACTGGTTCCTGCCAATTTTTAGTGAATTGTTTTGATAGTTTACTTAGTATTCTTAAGGTGATTGGGATTTTAGAATCTGAAACTTGATAAAATGTATGTAAATTTGTAATTTGTTTTTCTCTTATTTGTCTTCATGAAAATAGAACAAGTTTTTCAGGGTGGAGGGACTATTATGATTCTAATTTGCGCCGCATTTTGTTTGTGTATGCATTTGGACAAACCTTTAGGACATTTTACATGCATGGTAGTTTTATTTGGAGGCTAGGGCTAATCATGTTCGTTGTTCTTCTTTCTTTTTGAAAAAATAGTTCCTGAAGCATTTTTGGAAACCCCTAAAGTTGAGAGCAAGAATTCAAGGACAATGATGGAATTGATTAGAAAGCTAGAAGAGATTGGATTCGATGCTAGTTCATGTAAGCCGGGGCAGCACGACCATTTGCTTTGTCCAAGGGTATGTATTGCTTGATTGTTTCAGTGCTTTTCTTGCTGTTTTATCTCGTTTAAGGTTTCAGTTTCCTTAGATTACTGCGCTCAGTGTAAGAGCATATTTGATGATTTCGTTTCAAGTCAACCCTTGGTATTATTGGAATTTTTCCGCTGAATACAAATAAGTAGTTCTCCATGCATCAGTACATTGCTGATTGCTCACACATATCATTACTATTATAGACATTTTACATGTTTAGTGTGATGTTTAACTCTCATTAGCCATATATGCATTAATTAGCTATGGTTCCCTTAAACTATGCTTCTCGGATCTGTCTTCACTCAATCTTTGATTGAGTCATTGGCTCATTGTCCATTTCTCATCTGGTCATTATACTGAATCAAGTTTCTCCTTTTTCTTGTAACTAAAAGCATATTATAATTCATATATGTATATGTTGTTTCAGATACTTGTGTAAAACACAATGGTTTCTTTGCAACACATTTGGATCCTGATTCTTACTTTTTTTTTCTTCCATTTGTTCTGTTAAAGCTCATACTGATCCGTGAATAAGTAATTTTGTAGTTTGTACATTTAAGGGGGGTGGGGTGTCACATCAATACTAGATATGTGAACATTTGGACATATTCTACAAAAAGTAAAATCACGAGATTCTTTATTTGTGGAATCTAATTAGCTCGACTGGTAGCTTCCAGGGCTTCTAGTTTTGTAAACAGGACAATGATTAAATTATAAGTTACGTTTTTTCTTCTTGGGTTGTTGCAAGAAAGAGAAGAAAGTGAATTTCTTTGTCTTGTGAAGGCTTGGTTGTTGTCACTATGCAGGACGTCAATTAACATGCCTATGGATTAATCCTTATCATGTTTTCTCTAACTTCTATTCCATACTATTACGGGTCAAAGCTCTTCACTATTTTCCCCATCACCAAGAAAAAGATTTTTCTTGGAACCAGTTGGAGATCCTTGACCACAATTTTTAATTTCTCATATACAACGGGTCACTCCAGATTACTGGAATCTATGCATATCTAGCCCCCTTTATTACCTTCTTTTATATCAGTATGGGGATGGCAGTTATTGATCAAAATAATTATTTCAATATAATTTTGATGCATGAAGTTATGTAGAGGGTGAAAAAGTTGGAAAAAAAAAACTGATAGTGATGGCCATAGGATAGGCGATGGGCACTAAAGTAGAGTACTAAATGTACCGGCTTCCCTTTGGAACATATGTTCATTTTGTTTGACTGGTGGAATTAAATGTAAGGCTTCATACTTGCACCAAAGGAAGTTTCAGATGTGCCAGATTTTCATACCCAAAAGAGAGAATACATCTTCTTTAAGCTTTTTGATGTTTCGCCTTTTCACTTTATTTTCTTTTCTTGCATCAGTTTTATCGAGTACTTCTTTTATTGTTTGTGTTAAATAGTGCGAAGGTGGAGATTCAAGCGAGTTGAGCTTATCTATTTTCATCGCAGCGAATGGGTAAGTTCAAATCTCTTCAGTTTTTTTATTCACCAATTTCTCTTATTTCCTGACGAGCAGCATCTATGTATAATTTTAGTGGTGAAGCTGTATGGAATTGTTTTCGAGGTAAATGTGGATGGAAAGGCAGTATGCGGGTAACACATTTATACTTTTGTGATGTTCGACTATCAATTTATAGTCATCAAACACTATTTAGAATGCTATACTTTCTTTAATCATGTGTGCAACGAATGCTTGCAGGCCTTTGCAGATGCTAAGTCGAGTTATGGGCTGATGAATAAACCAACAGTAAAGGAAATAAGGCAAATCACAGAGGAGAGTTTGGAGTTGGAACCTCTTTCTGATGCGGTATCTGGATTCTTGCCTTCTGACCTTCCCTCATTTTAATTCTAATATCCTCGAACTTTGTGTATTATTATTATTATTATTATTATTATTATTATTATTATTATTATTATTATTATTATTATTATTATTATTATTATTATTATTATTATTATTATTATTATTATTATTATTATTATTATTATTATTATTATTATTATTATTATTATTATTATTATTATTATTATTATTATTATTATTATTATTTTATTATTATTATTATTATTATTATTATTATTATTATTATTATATTATTATTATTATTATTATTATTATTATTATTATTATTATTATTATTATTATTATTATTATTATTATTATTATTATTATTATTATTATTATTATTATTATTATTATTATTATTATTATTATTATTATTATTATTATTATTATTATTATTTATTATTATTATTATATTATTATTATTATTATTATATTATTATTATTATTATTATTATTATTATTATTATTATTATTATTATTATTATTATTATTATTATTATTATTATTATTATTATTATTATTATTATTATTATTATTATTATTATTATTATTATTATTATTATATATTATTATTATTATTATTATTATTATTATTATTATTATTATTATTATTATTATTATTATTATTATTATTATTATTATTATTATTATTATTATTATTATTATTATTATTATTATTATTATTATTATTATTATTATTATTATTATTATTATTATTATTATTATTATTTTGCTACAATGGGAACACGTGGTAGTTGCCTTTCAGGCTAAAGTGCCAATTACTTTAAACCACTGATAAGTGATAACGGCTCTTGAAGTTACTGTTCTCCTTTTATATTTCTTATGAAATCTCTGTCAATATGTTATGTTCTGAATGTTATTAGTTTGGAAAGAACTAACTTAACGCATTTTGATGGTAATGTGAGTGGTTGGGAGTTGAGGGGAGTGATAAAATGGGACTTGTGAAAGGACAAGTGGGTCGCATATCTATGATTGGTTCTTTACTGACAGACGTGTGCTTGTTAGGGTCAGTTTGGAACGTGTGGGTGTCTGACAAAATGGATCAAAAGAGGGAGGAATTTGAGAGTAGTTTTCTTATTAAACATAATACTGAAGTGTGATGGTTAGTTTTTACCTGTTTGATATAATGGTTAGGGTTTTAGTTTTTGTGGTTCAAGCTCCTTAAATTGTTTGTTTTTTAAAATTAATTTATTATTATTTATTAATATTATTAGGCAAAACTGCATCAAAAATCACTCAACTATGACCAGTTTGGGTATTTGGTCACTAAACTAATTTCCTTTTGAAACAACACATCCAACTTATTTATTTTTGCATGCATAGTCACTATCACTAACTCCGTCAGTTTTTTCCCGTTAAATCATCATGTGCGATGCATGTGACTATATTTTAAAGGGTACTTCAGGTAGTTTGATCAAAAGAATGGGAAACAAATTGTCCAGCTTAATGAGTGAAAAAACAAAGTTTAGGGTTTTAAAATGAAAACATAAAAAAAGAAAGAAAAACACCCAATATCTAAAATACCCCTCCCATTTCTTCTTCTTCATTCTGCAACTCACCCACCCAAACCCTACCTCCGACTCTTCCTTTTTAGCAACTATGGCAAATCCAAATTTCTCTACCCCTTCCCCAAATATGTGTCATCCAATTTAATCATCTGAATCTTCAAATTTTGAAAAAGGAAACACAAAATCCAAATCCCCATCTCTCTACCCCAACTTTACTCACACGCACCCACCTCCCATGGCGTTTCATTCCACCTCTGCAATTTGGTTCGTTCATCTTCGACTCCCCACATCGCTGACCAATCGGCGACATATACTCCCTAGCTCATCATTTTTCAGTATTAGGAAGAACACCCTTACCGCTCACCCTTGTTCGTTCTCACCATTAACGCCGGCGCCGTCCCGAACAGAGGAGTTATCAGATCTGCAGTTCGTCCCTTTCCTCTCCCTCTTCATCAATTTGCAATTCTCCACTCACCCTCTGCATTGCCATCTCTGATTTTGACTTGGTTTTGATTTCAAAGTACTAAGCTGTCTCGGATCGGATTGTTTGAAATTTTGATTTGTAATGTTTTGTTTTTGAAATGTTTGAAATTGGAACCATTTTCTAGGTTTTGAACAATCTGGGTTTTGATTTAGGAGGAAGTGTTGGCTTGATGACTATGGCAAAACAGTGGTGAGATGGTGGTAGATAGTGGTGGTGAGATGTTGATGGGTGTTTGTTATATGGATTGTATTTTTTTTTGTTTTCTTTTTAAACCCTAAACTTTGTTTTTTCACTCATTAAGCTGGACAATTTGTCTTCCATTCTTTTGATCAAACTACCTGAAGTACCCTTTAAAATATAGTCACATGCATCGCACATGATGATTTAACGGGAAAAAACTGACGGAGTTAGTGATAGTGACTATGCATGCAAAAATAAATAAGTTGGATGTGTTGTTTCAAAAGGAAATTAGTTTAGTGACCAAAATACCCAAACTGGTCATAGTTGAGTGATTTTTGATGCAGTTTTGCCATATTATTATTATTTAAGTCTTTTTTTTTGAAGCTTCATGTGCAAGCAGAATATATTCTTTTTATAATTGTTTGAGACTACCCGACTTAAAGCTTGTGTAGAAAGGCTCATCCTACATGTATATGTAGATGTGTAACTTGATGATGTTCTCGTAATTGCGATATGATCAATCTCTCAACAAACGGTGAAATAGATCAATCTCACGACAAAGGGTTAAATAGATCAATCTCTCAACAATGGGTACTGCTCCAGAGGTCAGCTGGAAGTTTGTGTATTCTAACAGCCTCCATTGTTGTCTCATGATTTGTTCATGACTTCCTGGTGTTCAGTTCTTTCCTCTAAGATGAGGATATATGGGCAAACAATTATAAATTTTATCACGACATATTCTTATCTGAAAGTTAACAAAAAGAGCTAGTCATATTTGATCCAAATGGAGGACATATTTTCTCGAATATGCTGTTTCCCTTGAATCTTTTTTGCACCATATGATTCAATTTTAAGCGCTCTCATTGATTCTTTTTTCTTTTATTGTTTCAGGTCCTTGGATATTTTTCTGTGCGAATGATATCAGCTGAGACGTTGAAGAGAAACTCGGTCATGCAAAGAAGATGCGAGAACCAGGTTTTTTTTTTGTGTGTGCAGAGGCATTCACATATTATTATTATTGTTGTTGTTGTTATTATTCTTTTTCATTTCGAAATTTGCTTCCCACTTATTTCTTTTTTTAACTTTTTTTTTCTTCCACATCTTTTCTTTCACGATTACATATGATGAGGATTCATGTTAGCCGACCCAAATTATTTTGGGACTAATGCTTTGTTGTTTTTGTTGTGTGTCTGTGAATATATATAGGATGCAGATACAAATTCAACGATTTTATGTGTTTATCTCACAATTTACTTCATTCATCCAGATTTGGTGTTCATATTAAGAAAAATATTGTTTCTTTATTGGTGTTGTCAGAAAAGCTTTTTGGTGTCTCTTTTTTCTACTGTTTTTTTAAGGGAACTACTTTACAACATTATCTCAACTACAGTTGATCAATTCAATAATAAATTTGTTAAACCAATATGCTAATAATAGATTATTCATGACTAAGAATTAAGAACTAGTTACGTTAAATGACAATGACTGTTTTTTTCATTAACTTTTGCTCAACTAGTTGTTGAGTTGATTTAATTCCCTTACTTTTGCCTAGTTGACTTTTGTCATGTGCCAAGGACATGTTCCATATATATGTAGATAACTAAACCAAATTAGTAATCATCAAGGGTAAATTTTTTAGACTAAATCAATAGATCAATGAAGTACTCCTAGCCGGATGTGCTAAAATAGTATGGAAAATTAAGTTCAGTCACCCGATTAGTATGTTTTCAGGTAAGGGGATCATTTTAGGAAATGTGGACAAGGTAAAGGACCAGCAAATTATTTATTTTTAATAAAGTATTAGTTGATAGCTTCATCACTTCAGTTGTTACAATCCTAATGCTGAGAGTACATTCAGGATCACTCCACTTATTTACGCTTTACTTGTGCACGTTCAACGCCAAAACTACTGCACTGATGGTTGTTAGTTGTTACAATCACCTGAGTTATATTCATGTCTAAAAGATTTTAACGAGAGAACATGCGTGCTGCTTCAGTCACAAACATGCATCAGAGGGGTCAAATCTGATTTAAATGCCTATCTACCTTTAAAGTGCGAATTTGGATACTCTCACTCTTACATGTAATTGTGTTTGGAGATTCGCAGCTTTTTGGTGGATATTATTGTCATCTTTTGTTCAGAAAGTTTGTTCTATTTATTTAAGCATTTTGGGTAAATGGGCAAACTACCTCTTAATTGTGTTGTAGCAGATTGTCACAACAGTTTACTTCCTAGTATAATAACTACCTCTACAAACTATGCTGGCAGATTGTTATTGCATTCACATATCGAAGAAATGGTGAGCTTGTGAGCTGCAAGTATCGGGATATCGCCAAACGGTTCTGGCAGGTTATGATCTGCCCCCCCCCCCCCCCCCCCCCCCCGTCCCATATCATTTCAACATCTATATATGGAGTAAAATGTTTAGAGTCGATAGAATGACCATTATGTGCTTTTCACCGTGGAGTAAAAGGTTTTGAAGATTCCTATATCCATGATTAGTGGTTTTGCTTCAAGTGTGTTCTCGAATCAAATTAATCTGAACTATTTAAATCTCAAGATACTTGTCCGTTATTCTGCAGGAAAAAGATACTGAAAAGATACTATATGGATTGGATGACATTGATGGAGCCAGTGACATTATCATTGTAAGACCTTTACTATGATCATGTGTATTATAATAAGTCCACTATTTGATCGGCATCAATGGAGAGAACAATCAATTTAATACACGCCGTGGTATATGCATATCTGATGATAGGTGGAGGGGGAGATGGACAAGCTTTCTCTGGAAGAAGCAGGGTTCCGGAATTGTGTCAGTGTTCCCGATGGCGCCCCTGCGCAAATCTCCCTCAAAGACTTGCCGCCTGAGGAATCTGTACGTCAATTTAAATGAAATTATTTATTTTGACATTGTTTTCTTTCTTCCTTATCCTTGGAGAGAGCAGAAGCAACTTCAAGCTTTTCATTATTTTGAAACAATTTACGTGCAATATTTTCTAATTTACCGTCTCTTGCTAGGAATAAGCATCGAAACATTGCATGACCCATTTATCACTGAACAACAGAAATATCCTGCATATCCTGACAAATATTCTTTTATAAGAGCACTTAAATAGCGCCCACACTCCATTTTTATGCTACTACAGCCCTTCTGATTTGCTTTGACGAAGAACACTTCTGAGGGCATGGTTCTGTACTAGATGGAATAAGCTGAGGAGGAAAAATCTTTGATTATTCTAGTTGTAGCTACATCTGATTAGTTTGTCCGAGCCCATTTTCTGTTAATTTGATGGTAGGTGCAGTGATCCTCAATGTATTTTGTATGGCAGGACAAAAAGTACCAGTATCTTTGGAACTGCAAAAAGTACCTAGATAAGGTTTGTTGTAGTGTTTTTATATATTTTCTTGCTTATTGCTTTCAGTATTTCATTAAAATTTAAGATCAATTTATATTGAAGACTAGTCTATTTTTTCCCCCTCCTTTTGGACTGTTTTCTTCTTGTAGGCATCTAGGATAATACTTGCAACTGATAGCGACGCACCTGGTCAAGCTTTAGCCGAAGAACTTGCGCGTCGCCTTGGGAGGGAAAGGTTTGATTTTCTGTGTCTTTGTGCTTTTGGTTGACACTTAATTAGGATGTTCCCGTTTGAATCTCTAATAACCCAGTGCTTCTGTTTCTTAATCAGATGCTGGCGAGTCAAATGGCCAAAGAAGAATGAAAATGATCATTTTAAAGATGCAAATGAGGTTTGACATCCATATCTAGGAATTAAGTTTTATTGCCTTCTTTACTTTTAGAGGTGACTACACGAACCATTCCTAAAATTTGATTTGCCTGATATAGTCCCTGTACTCAGGCTTTGTTAACCATACATTCGCACCCTAATGGTCAAGCATTTTCAGTAGGTTGCTCAACATGTTGTATGTTTCAGGAATTGCTGGTGTCCCTATGGACTGTCATTCAAATTTCCAAACGAATTTATTTGATCAAATGGACATATTTTGTCTGTCTGTTCTCTCTTGTTCTAACCGTCTTATTAATTAGGACATAAAGCACCAATATTTTTTAAGATTCAACCCATTCCAGTAAAATATATATTTGTAAAATGGAACAGCCTTTGGATCTATTTCTTCTTTTTAGCTTGTCTCAAGTATCGATTACAAATACTGACACATATTTTTTTTGGTAATAGGTGCTTATGTATATGGGTCCTGGAGTATTAAGGGAAGTTATTGAGAATGCTGAGTTATATCCTATTAAAGGCTTGTTCAACTTTAAAGATTACTTCGATGAGATTGATGCTTACTATCATCAAACCCTTGGTTATGAGCTTGGGGTTTCAACTGGATGGACAGCGTTGAAAGACTTGTACAATGTATGCTAATATATACCTTTATCTTCAGTTCTTTTTACCACCTGTCTTTATGTCTCGTTCTTCCAGAATTAGTCTGCCTGTAAATTTCTACACTGGTTAATGTGATAGCATTATGAGAGATTTGATTACTATTTGCTGGATTACCAAATTAGATAAGAAACTACACAACAAAAGCAAGTTGGGCTGGAAAAAAGAAAAAGAAAAACGAGTCGCAGAAAAGAATGGAAGAGAATCTCGGTGGTTACCATCACTAATTGGGCCTTGCATGTTGAATTTCTTCTCTAACTAAACTGTGCCTGTGTGGGGGTGAATGCTTGTTTGCTAGTTAACCCGCTGTATCAAATTTTATGTATACCCTTGCAATCGGAGAACTTGTTTCAGTGTATTTTTTTTTTTCTAAAATAAAAATAAATGTATGGGGCTATATTTGAATTTGTTCTGATAGATTATATTCCTTAAGAAAATTTTGATTGAGATCTTTCCTTTTCTCTTATAAACAATGGGATTTCATTGATTATCATGTCTTTTCAAGTTTCAACTCAACTAAGCTCGCATTTTCATCTCAGAATTAGTTGTTGGGATGTTAAAGTTGATGAGCATTTTATTCGATCAGATTGTTCCGGGAGAGTTGACTATAGTTACTGGAGTGCCCAACTCAGGCAAGAGTGAGTGGCTTGATGCCCTTTTATGCAATCTTAATGCAAGTGTTGGTTGGAAGTTCGCTCTTTGCTCTATGGAGAACCAGGTATTGGTTGTATTGTAAAGTTAATTTTGCTATTCACAAAATTATCAAACTCACTATCATGCTGTTGATGTACATACTCATATTTGCATGTGTACTAGTTTATTTTCATGCACACACTCATAGACTAGTTCTTGACAAAAGGAAATGAAGAAAATATTATAGCATCTCTTAGGCAGTGCACATATCTCAATTTGTCCCGTTCTAAACAGTAGTTAGTTTTATATCCACGTAAAGTCTTCATCCTTAACTAAAGTTAAATATTGGTCTTTGAGAATACAGTTATAACTTAAAAGAGATCCCCGTAAAGTCTTCATCCTTAACTAAATATAATTATATTGGTCTTTGAGAATACAGTTATAACTTAAAAGAGATGACATTCAAACAATACTCCCGTCATCGCTCCCAAAGTTCAGACTGAGGGAGGGACATACACTACTTGGGAAAACACACACACACACACACACACACACACTCACTAGAGGTCATTGATGTACAAATCCCATAGCAAATGATGATAACAATCCTGATGGAGGGGAGTGGGAGGGAGGGAGGGAGGGAGAGAATAATACGAGGTACTACTTCTATTCTGAAATACAACAAGATAACTCTGAAACCTCGTAACCCGAAATAGTGGTATTACCGAATCTCACAAACCGTGCAAGTGGAGTCTGTTTCATTCAATCCATATAAAGACTAGTTTAATTTGCAAACCATCCTAGACTTCATCTGGGGAGTAAATCTTAAAGAGTTTTTTTCCTCACAAACCTACGTGTTTAAGTTACAATGGAAAAATGCATTCTTCTCATCTAGTTGGTAAAGAAGTCGGTCGAAGGATTAAGCAACTGAGGTAAGTAAACAGTCATTAGCTAAGAAAAAGTATCAAAATAGTCTACTGCATATCCTTTCAGAGAAGTCGTTTTTTTCTCCATACCATTCCCCTGCCATGGTGATGCACTTTCTTAGACTAGAAAACGCACAATTGCAATTAGATAATACTCCCTCCGTCCCACTAGAAGTGAGACTTCTTTCCTTTTTGGGCCGTCCCACTTAAAGTGAGACTACCCAAAATGGAAATGATTTAATATACTTATATTCATCATTCCCCACTATTTAACCCCACTCATTCTCTCTCTTCATTTTCCACCACTCATTTTATTCAACCAACACCACTATTTACCCCACTCATTCCCTCTCTTCATTTTCTACCACATATATATCACTTTATCTTAAATATCGTGCCCACTCCTCTAGTCTCACTCTCAATGGGACGGAGGGAGTATATGGCAACCAATATATTTTGAAATGGAATGCATTGTTGAACCATATTTACCCTTTCCATGAACGATAGGAATATTCACATTGTGTCGCTACTCAACAACCTCAAGATTAGATGACGATTGGAGTGGCTTGAAAGTTGCAAGAGTAGGAGGAAAGTCACATGTAAGTACATGTCCAACGAGTGTGGACCAGGGTCACAGAATTCGCCCAGAACGGGGTCGAATTCCGAATTCATTCGATCGAATCGAATCGGAATTCAATTCCGAATCAAAACACCCAAATTCGCGACTGAGTTCGCCGGAGACGCCGTATTGCCGTCGGACACGGCCGGAAACCTAGTTTCCTCAGAAGACGTACGTACGCCCTAATTTCACAAAAGACAAGAAGGAAATACCGCGAAATTGTCGACGACGAGAAACCCAAATTGCGAATTGTGAACAATGACTTGTCTGCCTGCGAACAGCGACCTCCAAGTCTTCAATTTCCGCGACGTCGGCTCTTCAATTTCTGCGACATCGGCTCTTCAATTTCTGCGTTTTCTGGTACCGTCCGTCTGTCTCGTCTTTTTCTTTTTTTAAAAAATTTTTTTGTCTCTTCTCGTCTTAGTTTTCGATTTCTTTTTATTGTTTGACCCACTTTTGCACGACTTTAACACTTAATTTCATTTCTTTATTATGTTTAAGACTTTAAATTTATTTCACTTTCTTAAACTAGTTTTTTTTTTTTTTGCTACTTTGAATTTGATGGTTTATATTTATCTTTTGGTGGTCTAGATTATGTTATGATACTATTATTTAATATTATATTTTTGTTCATAAAACAATTTAATCTTTGTTTATATGTTTTCTGTTTTTTTCTAATATTTATTAATTTTTGTACTATTTTTCCGCCTTGCTCTCCTTTTTTCCTCCTTACGCCCGCCTCGCCTCTCGCCCTTTTTCAGGTACGTATCGCCCGCCTTTCGCCTTTAGCAACTATGCGTACGGCACTCTAACCTCGGACACGACAGAGAAGGAAAGAACACGGCGGAGAAGGAATGTGAAAAACAACTACGTAAGACGAGCAAACGTACCTGAAAACCCTTGCAGACCGATCGAAATTGAAGAGATGAATGAAATTGAAGGATAACAAATCTGTATTTGCGTCTAGAAGGAGAACCCCTGCGGAATTGGTAACCTTACTAATACATGAAGCGAAATATGAATCAAATTCTTAACGAAAACACCTAAGCGAATCGCATTCACTCGGGGGTAGCGAATTCCGTATGCGAATTCGTATCGCGAATCGGACCGCGTGCCGAATTATGTGACGTTGGTGTGGACATGCTGAATTGGAAATCAAGATATCTCCAGAGCAGATAGAGACCGAGACTTCACTTGATGAATGAGAAAGTCGTCAGTAGAGATTGACTCAAACGGTTGGTGCAACATATATGGAGTGAAGTGGAAAAAACTAATGCCGATGCCGATCAACACAAAACCAATTACCGATTCAAGTCAAGAGAGAAACACCAATAGTCTTTATAATTACGAGAGTAACAGAAATATACACCGGATTGTCTTGGTTTCTAGCTTGCCAACACAAGGACGATGATTGCGAACAAAGCAGAGACAACCAAATGTTTTAGAGACACATAGTAAAGTGATTGAGAAGAAAATATGGTCCACGAATTTCTCCCCGAAAACGGGAGGAAACATCCAATTGATAAGATGACATGCAGTTAGCACATGATCAGCCTAAAAAGACCCAGGGACATGCATCTAGATAGAGTGAGCTTGAGCAACTTCATGTAAGTGAAGTTTGTTTCTGTAATGATGCCTATTACGGAGGTGTTTTGACACGAGATGACGGGTGGAGAATAAATATAATGAATTGCTGTGAAGTTCAATTAAATAGCAAAATGATACCCTTGGGCATTGTCACTTTGAAGTTGTTTGGCCTGCACATCACTTTTGGTTTTAGCGCAAAAGTTAAAGAATATGTGAATCACTTTAGAATGGTATTTCATTTAATAAGTCCAGTTATGGTTGTAATCATCCACAAAAGTGATAAACAAAAGATAACCTTCAGAAACTACTGGCTTTGGACCCTAAATATTTTAGTGAACTATAGCGAATTGATTCTAGGCCTATTTATCAACTGTAAGAAAATTTAAATGTATGATGGTGTTTCACAAACTCACAGACACTGTATTCTACGTTGGACAAATGGGAGAGATTAGGACATAGCTTCTGTACATATGTTGCCTTTCGTAGAGCCTGGGTGCCTTTGAGAATATAATAGTCACAAGTCTATTAACAGTGTATCTTGCTTCCTTATGGGTAAAGGCTTTGGGAGCATTTGGAGGATTATCCATAACCGATTTGTGCAGAGATTGGAGAGCGGCTTTACAATAGTTTTGGATTATGTAGTTTGATAGCTTGCAATTTACTTTTTTCATTATTTTTTCCTTTTTCCTTTTCATGTATTTTTCCTTTTTAGAAGGAGACCTTGTCCTCTACTCTTTGTACCCTTTTCCTCTTTCTAATAAATTCTTTTATTAAAAAACAAAGGTCTATGGACAGTTGCAAATTGGAAGTTATGGAATTAGAAAGATGTACTTCAAATTGTTGTTCTTTGACTCTGAACAGTTCTATATATGCCAAAATGTTTAAAAAAAAATAATCGAGTACCTTTTGGTGCTTTCATCATTTTTCTTCTGCAAAATCCATAATCTTTGTTCATATTCTGTATGTGTTTCTGTTTTATGTAGGTAAGAGAGCATGCAAGGAAGCTTATGGAAAAACATGTAAAAAAGCCTTTCTTTGATGTTAGGTAAGCTTGGGATAGGGCATTTTCATTTGCTGTTACCTTGAGCGTTGGTGATAGAGAAACAATGATTTGAAGAGACCCTATAAAGTCCAACTCCGGATAACTTTCGTTATGTTAGCAAACCAGTGATTTCATACTTACCTATCCTTACACTGGGTTACTTGGGTGTCAAGGAATCACATGTTTTGTTTTTGGTTCAATATTGTTGGGAATTTTGCTTTTGGGAAAGAGGGAAGAAGCTTCTTTGAAGATTTCCTTGTTTACTGTTTTGAAAGAAAATGGAGACATTTAGCAATTAGGCTTCACATTCACCACTTTCTTTGGATTGCTTTAGTATGCAAATTGTTGGGAAAAGCAGGGGGGGGGGGGGATTTTGAAGTTTTCTAGCTGCATCATCATTTTCTTTTACTTTCTAATGCAATATATTATTATTGGTCATCAGTTATTTCTATACGGGAGTCTCTTAGTTTTCTTATGATTAAGAGCCTTGCAGTGAAATTATTTCTGTTTAATTGTCTTGGCAATTAATTCTTGTAATTTTGTTTGATATGCTGGGCCTTACTGAATTCAGGTATGGAGAATCTGTTGAAAGAATGAGTACAGAGGATTTTGAACAAGGAAAGAGATGGTTGAGCGATACATTTTCCCTCATTCGGTAAGTTGAAATATGTGCACCTTTGGTTATCACAAGGGCTTTATACTTTTTCCATGGTGCAGAATCTCATCCCTCCCCCCGAAGTGATATGGGGCCAATGATCTAAACAATGATGATATGATGGAAAAATATTCCTGAAACAAGAATTACCAGCACAAACATCTTTCGAGAAACGAATCTGAGCCCCATTACCTACTTTCACCTGAACAAAAGGGTTAGATACTCCCAATCTTTTGTGGAAACATAAATCTCTGAAAATAGTATCCCAACCTTTCCTATGCATCCTAAACTTACTCTTGATCACTTTATGCCAAATAGCTAGGTAACACTGGTATGGGCATAATAATGTTATCTTTATGTGTTATTTTTTAAACTACGTGCAACCTAAATTGTGAATCATAACCAATGGAATATTATAACGTTTATTAATAAACTACTACATAAAGAAGTTCGAAATATTACCATTTTTCAATTGTTTGTTTGTAGTCAGCTTTAACTCCCACCCCCCACCCCCCCGGGTGCTATTTTTGGTAGCAAGCTTGTGAATTTCTGTTACTTTGACTTGAGTTTGTGGGCAATTTACTTCTAGCCAATGTGGCTTGTGAACTGTTGTTCTTTTATACTTCTTCCTGCACTACTCTGTTTCCTCTTGATAACAAAAATGGGTCATGAAACAGGTGTGAGAATGATTCCCTTCCAAATATTGACTGGGTTCTGTCGCTGGCAAGAGCAGCAGTTTTGAGACATGGAGTAAATGGACTTCTGATTGACCCATATAATGAGCTTGATCACCAGCGCCTCCCAAGCCAGTGAGTTACCTTTTGTATGGGTCTTATATGGAAGTCTTTTAACATTCGTCTCCTGTTGCCTGATAATTTATCAAGCTCATTTTTATGAATTCAAGAATCTACGCTATAGCTTATTTGCATCTTCATTTTCTTTCTTTATCCTTTGGCCAAGTTTATGCTAGAAATATTACTTCTCACCTGGTATTCTAAACTGCAGTTAATTCCCAAGGTAAACTAGCCTCAGTGCCAGTAATTTTGTCATGTAATATATGATTATAAATTGGATGGACGATGAAGTTTCCTTTGAGGTCAATTTTGATATATCTGGGATATTTGTTTTGTACTTCATCCAACAATGACTTTTAGTGGCCTGCTTCCCACGGGCAGTTTAGTCCCAGTGAGCATTGACACTGCTCTCACAGGTGTCGGTGTTGGATTTGTGTCCGATCTCGGAACTCTCTCGAACTACATGTAGAACATCATCACAATTTTGTGAGGTTTTATTAATCCACATCTGTTGGATGAATATGTAGAGGAGAACAAGTGGATAGTTTCAGATTTGCCACAGTTGTTGACAGTGTCCTGATGAACGTTAACTTTTGTTGAATCTGTTGAAGGAAAGTAACTTTAATAATTCTCACTCCGTCCTGGAGAGTAAGTCCCACTTTTTCAATTGTTAGTTTGAATGAACTTTGAGAAATAATTCAGGTTACTTTTAATTATCCTAATGAGTATCTAATACTCCGTCTGTCCCGAAAAATTAGTCCCTCTTTTTTTTTCGTTGTTACTACGAATGAACTTTGAGCAATAGTTTGTTTATTACAACTTCTTGTTGATGCATCATTATAAATACTATCAATACCAGTTTTTGGATTCTCATTAAGATAAAGCATAAAATTATTGCTCAAAGTTCATTCGTAGTAAAAACCAAAAAAGAGGGACTAACTTTCGGGGACAGAGAAAGTACCTGTTACTGATAATATTTATAATGATGATATGGAAGATTGGGAAAAGCTCATTAGTTAATTTGGTTATACGTAATATTATCAGTAGGTCAACGTTTCTCACCAACTTATAATTTCTGATGCTTCTCAATTAGAGCTTTTTGATTTGCTCATCTCCATAGTTCTTCATAGTGGATATATTGATGTTACCCTGATATCTTCTACAACTTCGTCTGCTCTTTGAGACTACCATTTGTTACCCTAATATCTTGTTGTATTTGATTTCGAAACACAAATTATATTCATGGTTATGCTGATAGTAATATAAGATGACTGTCCAGGAATATAAATGGAAAGCAGCTGTTAGTCTTATTTTGAACATTTCTTCTGCTAATTGTCTTGTGTTGGCATATTTGAAGCGGAGTTCTTATGAGTTAATTTTTATACATTCAGGACTGAGACAGAGTATGTGAGCCAAATGTTGACAAAGATCAAGCGATTTGCCCAACACCATTCATGTCATGTTTGGTTTGTAGCACACCCTAAACAGGTTGGACGCAAACTTTTCTTTGTCCTCCTAGTTTACCTATATGACTTCTATACATGTTTTAACAGTTGCAACAATGGACTGGAGGCCCACCAAATCTGTATGACATCAGTGGAAGTGCCCACTTTATAAACAAGTGTGACAATGGAATTGTCATTCATCGTAATAGAGATCCAGATCAAGGCCCAGTGGATCAAGTGCAGGTGCTTTGAAAGTGTTTGATTATTTATTCTATACTCCCTCCGTTCCGGAATTATTTGATTCATCAATAACGCTTCTTACATTTTTATTGGGATCAATAGATCGACATTAATGTTTGGTCAAAGTTCACTTGTGTTGACCATAAAAAGTCAAATGAGACTATCTTTCTGTCTATTGCCAAAATTGTTTTTCAATTTGTGAATTCATTTCTTATTTTCCAGGTTTGTGTGAGAAAGGTCCGGAATAAAGTCATTGGGACAATAGGCGATGCATACTTGTCATATGATAGGTAATTAGCTTCTTACTTTGGTAATTGATGTGCTAATTTTTACTATATCAAATTATGCTTTTAATGGTCTTTGCTCATATATTTCTTTCCTCTTCTCTTTGATGATTCATGTTAGCCGATCCCATATTATTTTGGGACTAAGGCTTTAGGTGGTGTTGTTGTTGTATAAAGTGGTGTGTCTGGTTTGATCACACATTTCCATTAAAATGAAGATGCTTTACTTAAAAGGGGAAATATGCCATGTCCACTTGTCATTTGAATAGAGTTTTTAGATGATCCAGCATCCTGATGGACCTGAACCCAACAGGGTAGCATTATGTCTGGGTAGTATTCCCTCCGTCCCATCCCATAATAAGTGTGTCAGTTTTTTTTTAGTCCGTCCCAAAATAAATGTTGCATTTTTGAGCAAGGAAATAATATTAGTGTAATATTTACCATTGTACAAGCAATGCACAAGCAAGTAAAGCACATCTCTTAAAAAACAATGACAAGTCAAATGCAACATTTTTAATGGGACGGAAGGAGTATAGCTAAATTTGCATCTCTCTGGTTATGGCTGTCTTTGCAAATATAGTTTATACATTACAGAAAGAATTGAATAGCCTTTACTTTTTTAATTAAATTTTCTAATATTTTTTTAGTATGGTATTGCTTCTGATCTTTTCACTGTTAGTCTTGTTGTTTAGTTGCAGAACCAGTATTTTCTTTCCTAACTTCTCTACTTTGGTTATAAACTTGTTTATTCTCTTTACATGGAATATAATGGTGCATCATTACTTTGTAGGATAACGGGTCAATATTTTGACATTGACTACTCACAAAACGGGGGAAAGTAATAAGTTGCCGGGATGAGGTTTTTGTAACATGTGTTTGACCCTAACTTTTGGAAATTATTTTTTAACGCAACTCAACCTTTTACCAATGAGTTGATTCTACGGGATGATGCAGAAATTGATATTCGGAAAGCTGCAGAAACTGCTGGCTACACCAACGAGGTAGGGTGAGATTGTAAGAATAGAATGTTGTATATAAGTTACATTTATTTTCGATATTTATTACACACTATTATTTATTTATTTATCATACCTTGTAGTGTATATTATTCATTCTGTTTGTATCGGGTCATCTTTGGTTTTCTTAGGGGGTGTTGATCTCTCTCTCTCTCTCAGGCATGCCACCCAAGTTTTGTTTGAGAAAGGGAAGATTATTTTTGTTGAATCTATTCAATATTCTCATTCTAAACGTACAAATTTTATCACCTAATATCTCATTTCAGCTATGTGTTGATGTGCTTGGAAAATTTGCCTCCGGTGCACCTGGTCCGAACGTAGTCTATCAGGGGATCAGCTCTGCTCTTCAGACAGCACCTGCGCAAGGAAACAGGGGTGACTGAGCCGGGGGCGACTCCGGCGGAAGCCCCTCCGGCGTGAGAGTAAGGATCGGTTTTAGAGGGAAAAAAAAAAAGGAAACTGTGTGTGTAGGTGTGAGCTAAGAAAACAGGGATTACCTTCCACCATTGACGTCCTCTTTATATTTATACTAGTTCGTCATGTGCAAGTCTCGTGCTTACGTCCCATACATTCTCACGTGATCTTTGTCCAGCCGGCAAGTCTTGATTGGTTATCTGTGAGGTAGTTAACTCAACACTTCTCATGCTCTCCCACGCCACTATTAACTGCCTAAGATACTGTGGGACCCCCTATTATCACACATTGCTTGCCTTTATTGTGAACCCGTCGGTGATAACAAACTTCCATGTCGCCTTCTATAATGTCGCCTATGAAGGGTGATTCGCTGGGGATTCATAATCTGATCTTGGGCTTGTGGGCCTAGGTCGTCCCCCTATGTTCGTTTACTTCTTCTTAGCCCAATATTACTCAATAATTATTTCGTCTACTGGGCCTTTGCCCCGGCCCAGTTAAAAAATCAACAGGTCCATCTCGTCATTTAACCATGGTAACATCATGTGTGAGTCCCAAAATCCCTAACATAAATTGTGGTCTGGACTGCTGCCTAATCAAACGAAAGTTTAGACCGAATCAAACCAAATTTCAGAGTTTGCCTCGGTTTGATGAATAGTGGTTTGGCCTCTAATTCATCCCAGACTAACTATTTTACACGACAAAAGTTTGATTTTGAGGACACTAAAATGAATATAAATATCTTAACATAACTCAAGAACTGGAGCAGGCTTAAGGACCAAATTAGTACTAATCCTAAAAAATAAATATGAGATCAAAATCAAATAAACAAAAAGTAGGAAAATCAAGAGTATTAAATTTCAATGATAATAGTAAATTAAAATTTTTAAAACTAATATTTTGGTCTATTGGAATCTTAACAAATGGAATAAAAATTTGAAACTTATTTTTCTTTTTGGGTGGCTGAACTAGCATTAAAAACACCCAACAAAATCAACCCAGATAGGAATAACAACTAAATTGTGCTAGCCATTAGAGACCATGACAAAACACAGCACATAATCGTTACATACAGAAAACAGCATATGAGTGGGGTGGGCCCCACAGAAAATGATTAAGGCCTAGCTAAAGTTTGCTGGAGTAGAGGACAGGCTAGCACAACTTTTGACTAAAAGAATCTTTAACGGCTCCTCACTTTGCGGTGGAACCAGCTAAGTGACCGTTGTAATTTCCCTATTTCAAATTACTATATAACCGTTGTGCTTAATTCCCTTTCTCGTACCATCAAACTCACAAAACTAGAACACAAAGAAAGACGAGGTTGTTTTGAGGTTGTTAAATCAAATTAACCACAAGGTCAGTTTCAATTTCTTTCAGTACTTTGTTCTTCATATTTTTTCCTGATCCCGTTTGTAACAATTATTACTACTACCTCCGTCCCATGAGTATTATTAACTGATTATTATGTAGTTTATTATTTGTATATCGTTTGTAGCACGATTATATTGTACAAAACTATTTTCTTATTTAAATCGAAACATATATTTTGATGAATAATGTGCTGTAAATTTTCTTGAAACCAATGTGTTTTTTTTTTTTTTTTTTTTTTTGACATTTTCCAAATTGCAGGGTGAATAGTTTTGCAAAAACATTGACCATGACTGTTGAGGTTAAGGTTGACTCAACTCAAGTGACTGAACAAGTTGTTCTTATTCCCCAAGAAGAGCCATTGAAGACTGTGGAAGAACCCCAGAAAGTTGCAGCTGATGAAGCCGTCCTCAAAATCGTCGAGAAGAGCTCTTCCTACCGGGAAGAAAGCAGCTTCCTTTCAGACCTCAAAGATCACGAGAAAAAGGCGTTGAACGACCTCAAAACAAAGCTCGAACAAGCCATTCTCTCAAACACATTGTTCAAGAAAGAGGAGATCATCGAAATACCGAAGAAAACAGAGGAGAAAACAGAGGAGAAAGCAGAGGAAAAAGCAGAAGAGAAAACAGAAGATAAAACAGAGGAGAAAGCAGAGGTGGACAATTCAACCCAAGAAAATGGTGACAATGAAGTTGCCAAAGTTGAAGAAGAATGTGTTCAAGTGGATAAAGAAATCTCAATTTGGGGAGTACCACTTTTGCCTAGTAAAGATGCTGAGGGGACTAACATTGTCCTATTGAAGTTCTTGAGAGCTAGGGAGTTTAAGGTAAATGCAGCATTTGAGATGCTCAAAAAGACCCTTCAATGGAGGAAAGAATTGAAGATAGACTCGATCTTGGACGAGGATTTGAGTAGCGATTTAGCATCCGCTGGTTATATGAGCGGTGTGGATCGAGAAGGGCATCCGATTTGTTACAACATTTTCGCGGTTTTCGACAATGAAGAGCTCTATGAGAAGACATTTGGGACAGAGGAGAAAAGAGAGCAGTTCTTGAGATGGAGGTTTCAGTTAATGGAGAAGGGAATTCAAAAGCTTGAGTTTAAATCTGGTGGGGTTAATTCTTTGCTTCAGATTAATGATCTCAAGAATTCTCCTGGACCGTCCAAGAAAGAAATCCGAGTTGCTACTAAGCAAGCTGTCGCGCTTCTTCAGGATAATTATCCTGAATTTGTCGCGAGAAATGTAAGATTAAATTCTACTTCAATCTCATTTTAGTTTATATCTATCTTTATAGTTCTAACCAGATGATTAAACTCATTTTTTTTCTTTTATGCAGATATTCATCAATGTGCCATTTTGGTACTACGCGTTCCATGCTCTCTTATCGCCTTTCTTAACTCAAAGAACAAAAAGCAAGTTCTTAGTCACTCGCTCGGCTAAGGTCACAGAGACCCTTTTGAAGTATATCCCAATTGAGGAAATCCCATATAAGTATGGAGGCTTAAAAAGAGACAACGATTTCGAGTTTTCAAAAGAAGATGAAGTTTCCGAACTCATCATCAAGGCAGGATCAACCGAAATTATTGAAATATCTGCAAATGAGGTACTAAAAAATGACTTTTGTTTTGTTTTGACAGAAGATGTAGGATTTGTAATAGATTGTCGCTAAATCTTGTTTGTTGATGATGATATTAACAGGTTGGAACAACATTCATATGGGATTTGAGTGTTTTAGGATGGGAGGTGAAGTACAAGGAAGAATTCGTTCCTACAGACGAGTGTTCGTATACTGTCATAATTTCGAAGGGGAAGAAGATGGGATCGGGCGAAGGGCCGATTCGCAACACTTTCATGACTAATGAGGCTGGGAAGATTGTGCTTACTGTAGAGAATTCGTCGAGCAAGAAGAAGAAGAAGATGTTCTATCGATACAAGATTAAAAAGAGCTCTAACTGAAGTGATCGGTCGGGCAGAAGGGGAGAGATATATATATATATTTTTAATTAAACTTGAATTTATTTTATTCTTTTCAAAATTCATTTGTATTAATATTCTTTGGCAGGGCGATTGATGATGTCCTGTAGTTTGTGATCGATTTTCATAAGCTTTTCATGCTTCATATCTTCATTTTTTTCTCCTTTCCAAATTCATTTTGTATTGAATATTCTTTGGCAAGATAATAGATGGCTAATTTACATATTCATTTTGTATTAAACATCCTTTTCCAGTTTACTTTACATACTCCCTCCGTCCCAGCACGCACAAGTAACACTTCTTTCCTTTTTTAGACCGTCTCAAAACAATTGAGATTGCCCAAAATGGAAATGTTTTAATATATTTATATTCAACCAACCTCACCATTTAACCTCACTCATTCTCTCTCTTCAATTTCCACCACTCATTTTATTCAACCAACACTACTATTTATCCCACTCATTCTCTCTCTTCATTTTCTACCACACATACACTACTTTTCTCTTAATTATTGAGCCCACTCATTCACCCATTTATTTCCCCTTCCTTTTCCACTCTTTAAAATAATTATATTTATAAAAGACAAATTATATTAATAATATTTTGGGAAGGTACAATAATAAAAAAATTACAGCCTCACCAAGTGTACAATTCACAAAACAAGATGAGCAATAATTCTGTTATAACAGGAGTAGTAAAATTTCTGTTTAATAGTTAACGCGTTATGTTCATCCCTGAGTAGTTTATATGGCTGGCACGGATGCGAGTTAAATATAAGAATGAAATCGAAATCTTGTGAAAATGAGTACGGGTAATATGGTCAAACAATATAACTACAAGATTACAAATTTTATAAAATAGCGTTTTAGATAACTTGACGTTTTAGGTGTTAGTTTTTATTCTAAAATACTTGACGTTTTACTAATTCTAAGGAATATTTACTCTTCTTTACCTATAATAACCGTGAAAATCTTGAGAAAAACTTGTTTTACACTCACTTTAGTGTAAAACCTGTTTTTATCCCTTAATGTAAAACAAAATCTGTTAATGGAAAACAAGTTTTACACATCTCTTATTGTAAAACAAGTTTTTCACAAGACTCACTTATAATAACCCTATTTATTAATTGCAAGGTCTTTTGTGTAAGCATTTAACTGTCTAGGAAATTGAAATCTGTTAGGGGCACAAAAGTTTTAATATTTATTAATTGCATTTCTTAATATGTGTGAAGAAGTCTAAAACGACATGTATTTTGAAATAGAGGGAGTATATCTACTCCATCTATAATCATTACTCCCTCCGTTTCATAATACATGTCGTTTAGACTTCTTCACAGGTATTAAGAAATGCAATTAATACATATTAAAAAGACATATGTGCCCTTAAAAGTATCCAATTACCTAGGCATTTAAATGTTTATACAAGAAATAGTTCACAATTAATGAATAAGGGTATAATATGTAAACAAGAGTAATTATTTCTTGGTAATAGTAAAACGTCAAATATTTTGGAACAAAAAATTGCTCCTAAAACGTCATGTATTATGAAACGGAGGGAGTAGTAATTATTATTAATGTGATAATTAATATTATAAAAAATTAATTTTCAACTTCATCACCTCAATGAAATATAAGTAAAATGGTGAACTATTTGAGGCAAATTAAGATTTAGTAAAGACCACCATCAGAAATAATTCCATAACAAACATCTCCATAAACACACAAAATGGATGGTGACCACCAATTAAAAACGTAGAAAATCCAACTCATCTCATTATTAATACCAAAACAGAACGTGTTACATAATAAGGGTAATTAATATAGTTAAAACCCCATGCACGAACTATGGCCTAAAATTGTTTTATTCAAATCACCCTGGCTAAATCCTCAAGCAACTCCATACCCCCTCCCCAACTTTCTTTGACCTCCAACTCCAAATCAGTGGATCCTGCAAGTTTAAAAGACAAGCCATTAACAATAATAAAAATTACTCTCTCCTTCCCAGTTTAAAGTTTTTAGTTTTACTTTACACGCTTATTAAGGAAGCGAGACAAATTTGAGTCAAGAATAGTAGCGTGGAGAGGATATTATTGTCCATTCATAAAGCAACGGGGTGAAAAGTAGATGAGTAAGTAATTTTTTTTTTTTTTTTGTAATATATGAACTTTATGAGGACAGAGATGTCCAAAACACTATTAATCATTTGCCATTTAAGGAGCAAAGCAACTAAGAACCTTGAACTGAGACATATCAAAAAGGTAAGTAAGAACCTTAAACTGGGACGGGTGAGATTTAAAAAATCATGATATATAAACATGATTATTGACTCACGACCATTTTCAATAACATTTTTTTATTTTTATCTCATGATAGTGATTCTATTTATTTAACTTTATAGTCAAAGTTTAAGGTGATACTAAAAGAATAATCAAGATGTAACCTATACTATTTTGAAAGAGCGTGCATTTATTAAAATGAAAATAATTAGCGATAAGTTTGGGACGGGGAGAAGTACTTACGTTTCACAGTTAACGTTCAAGGAGACAGGGAAGCCAACGTTGATGTGACAAGCAGTAGGAATGGAGCTGAGAAACTTGTCTTGGATGCCTTTAATGTTCTTGACACCAGCTTTAAGGCATCTGCAAATGGCCTTCTTGTCATTCACATTGGCCACCGTCTTAGCAAGAAACGTGAGTCCGTCGCAGCAGGCTTGTGGCGGGGTCTTGACCGTCCCCATCGCGTACGTAACGCAGCTGCTCGCCTTGCCGACAACCACAGTGCAGGCCGGGGCAGCGGCGGCGGTTAGGTGGGCGGTGATGAAGAGGAGGAGGAAGGCGGCGGAGATGATGAACTGGGTTTTCATGTTGTTGATGGGTAGGTGGAGGTGGAGTTGAGTTGGTTGAGAGAGAGTTGGAAGTGGTGGTGGTGGGAGATGGTGGTGGGTTTTGGGTTATATATATAGTGGGGGTGGAGGGAAGGTGATTGCATTGGGTTGAGGGTTTTTTAGTTTCCCGATGAGATAATGGATGCAGTGAAATATGCTTTGGGAGGTGTGGAGGGTGTGCACCAATGCACCCTGCAGGGGTATGTACCTCTCCCCCATCTGATGAGTTTTCTCCTGCTTGTGGGGTACTTGACTGCTGAACGTAGCGTGCTCTTGCCTAGTGTTTTAATTTATTTATATTATCTTGCTTATAGTGCGTGTGACTGAGAACTGATTTAGAAATATATGGATTCTATCGATCAGTTAACAAACATCTCATCTGTCGAACACAAAAATAAAACTGATAAAATCGAGGTCGTTGCTGCAGCTTGCATGCTCTATCAAAGTCTAAGGCGGGAGCAAATCCAATTCCTTGTTACTGGTCATATATTTTGTTGGTGGGTGAACAGTTAGGATCATTTTAGTGCACGTGAGATTCACTCCTTGTCAAATTATTATAAACCAAAAAAATTATAAAAAGGGAGTATGTGGCGTAATCAGACACCCACCACACCATTTCAAAGGAGCGGGTGTATGACGGTAGGAGAGTGCAGTCGAGATATGATTATACAAGCAATTTTTGAGATGTGAAGACAAAATTAATAGAGTATGTCAAAATTAGAATATGCCGAACATCTAATAATCTCAAACCTAGATATCACTAGCATTAACGTTGCAACGAATTCTCGATCAGACACTATACGGAACAGCGAAATGCTCGCTACAACAATCCTAAATTAGAAGGTGCGCAAGCATATCAACTATTCTCTCAGTTTATACTTGAAATCTAAGGTTAAAATGGTCAAAAGAGATACCTATTTCAGACCGGAGCAAATTCGTATTTTTACTTAATATCTACGCTATACTTAAAATTTTGGCTAAAACGGTGATGATTTGGAGGTGCTTAGAAGTAAAGTAGCTAATGATTTGGATCGTTACAACTTCTCCAACTTTTGTTATTTAATTCAATAAATATAAAGATGTAACGGTTGTTAGTTTTTCTAATTTGAAGTTAATAGAGATAACGACGTTATATTTTCGGTATAAAACGCCACCATTATAAATGGACTAAAACAGTGTTTTCCCAAATTCTAATAATAGCTGGTCGATTGCTAAAAAAAACAATGAAAAATGAATTCAATTAAATGATACATTCCAGAGTTCACCATTCAAAGTGAAGTAAGTGTGGACAAAGATTTCAAACTAGCATTATTTATTTCAACACAGCTTCACCAGTCCATAAAATTTGTCTAAAATCATCACTGGGCAGTACCCCCAACTACTCACCAAGGAATTTCTTGACCATCCCAGGCAAAAAATTTGCCATTGTCATGCTTTGTGGACTTATTGATGATGCTTAAGAGCTTCTGCACTGAAAACTCCTTAGTAAAAAGCTTGCCTTCCGGAACGTTCCTTTGAAATGGCTTCGAGAGATCCGTGTCAACGGTGCCTGGATGTAGTAACAGGCATATCACAGGGTCCTTCTTCCGTGCAAATTCCACCGATATGTTTTTGGTCACTGCAAGCATCACCAAACGTTATAAACATGTTTGGTCAAAGTTCACTTCTATTGACCATAACAAGTCAAGTGAGACTATATTTCGGAGACGGAGGGAGCTTTATATAGGAAAGGAAGACTATTATTCCAGGGGTCACCAAGAAATCAAGAAAGAAGCTTTACAAATGGAGTTTTGATGCACTTAAGAAAACCATTTTTATCTTTTAATTAAGGGGTACTTATGAAAAGCTTGACTTTCAATATGGGATTATTCTGCAATATAGAAGATATCAAGAATCAATGTTAATTTGGGGAGAAGAATACATACACTGATTAAGAGCAGTCTTGGATGCCCGATATGAGTGCCACCCGCCTAAATGATTATCCCCAATTGAGCCCACCCTGGCACTTAAGTTGGCAACAATAGCTACATCTCTTCCGATCCCCTTGCCTCCACCAGCCTTGAGCAAAGGCCACATATGCTGCTCGTACAAACCACAATTATACGCTAGATGTGAGCCCAAATATGGTAAGTATAAAATGGAAGGAACTACAGGAAAGAAACGATTTATCTAATTTGTCTAGTGTTATTCTCTACACCTAGGTTATGTATTAATTGACTTACTACCTCCGTCCCAAAATAAACGTCCAATTTTTTTTTTTCAAATTTGTTCTTGATCAAGAGTATATTTGAAGATTTTTTTGGACATACATTATGGGATGGAGGGAGTACAAAATAGTATTGATCAAGATTACATTAGATATTGAAATAATTTCCAGTTTCAGTGACAAGGTCATTATAATGGATTTCCCTTCATTTGCAGTCAGTTACATCAAAGCAATCCGGCACCCCCACTCCTGCCCCCAGAGATCACAGAACAAGAACAAAGTCTATTGTTTTAACAAGGAAAATAGCACGTGCTTCTAATATGGCCTCTCCTTTATCCCACAATCCCACCAGACTGGTATTAAGTCAACTAGTTATTTTTGTCAAGATAGCACGTGCTCCTAATATGGCTTCACAATTATGTGCTTGTATCTTATGTATACATTCTCAGCATAAGTGTGACGGACTTTCTGAGATGAATGTCAGAATGTGCGGTTATTTTTTTCAAAAGAGCGTTTCGGTGGCTAACGAGCCCATCAAAAGAAATAGGATTGAAACAAAACGTGTGGTTAATGGTCAGATTTGTCTACTCTTTCCCAGAACGTCCCAGAAAGTTAGTCTCATTTCAAAAATTAAGGCTTCAAAATCCTTGAATTTTCAAAACTTGTAATGTAACCTTAAAATGTTTGAGAAGTCAAACGGGATTATCATTTTGGGTCGGGGGAAGTATGATTTAGGCACAGGGTTTTCCTAAATTGTTGATAATTAAACTGCTGCATTGAACCATTATAAGGGAATTGTTAAGAGGCGAGGATGAAAATCTTATGAGCTAGACTTTTAGTTAGTTTGGGCATTTATTACCTTGAATTTTTCTTGCGAGTAATACTCCAAGATAACATTACTTCGTTATGTTGGTTCCTACCTGAAATAGAGATATAATCTTTGTTGTTTACTAGCCAGAATAAGGATAAGGTTGTGTTTACAGGTTGAGATGGAGGAGTGCAAGAAAAATCAGTTATAAATAACTCCCTCGGTTCCAGAATGATGTTCCTATTTTTAAAGTTGTCAATTTGAATCAATTGAGCAACAATTTTGGTGAATTTAATTATCCAAATGAAAATCTAAAACTTGTAATTGATACACCATTATAAGTACTATCAATAACAATATTAAGATTTTCATTAGGATAATTAAAGTAACCTAAATCATTGCTTAAAGTACGTTCAAATTGACAGCAAAAACAGTGGGAACATCATTCCGCGACGGAGTGAGTATTTCTTTAGTGCAAGTGTTTGCTTGATTTTGAAAGGTTCCATAAGTTTACATCAAGTAAAAAGCATTAATATTTTCATGGAAGTATGATTATATGTCACAATTATTGGTCTCTATAGGGAAGTACGATTGTTTTTGTAATTACATTGCTAGCCCAAGTTTCATTTTGAGACTTGAAGTTCTGTTACCGAACATGTTGAAGCTTACTCAGTCTCATTCGTATTGGCCAACTTCCCTTAGCAGTCTCAAATTTTTTGGCCACAGCCACATAGGAATCCAAGACATTAAATACTTAACTTCTCATTATATCCTTAATTAAGTCATGTTTTACTTGATTACCTTGACATCTATTAATTCCTAATGCTACTATATAGGTGCAGTTAGGGGACTGACATGTTATACTTAAATTTGTAGGTCAACACCTCCAGGAAGAGAAAAAGAAAGAAAGGAAGCAGGATGAAAATGATTCTCTGAAATACCCTCCCAGCTCATATTAAACTTTCGGTCCTCTTTTAGTGTTGAGTGAATACTCCAAAGGTATTAAGAGCATATTGGAAGGCACTTTAAGTTCACTCGCTTGATTAATATATATATATATATATATATATATATATATATATAGGTAGGTGCTCAAATGAGAACCTAAATATCGTGAGAACCATGAGAACTTAATGTATCCAATGATGTATACAAGTGCACATTGGATACATTAGTTTTTACCTAATGTATCCAATGATGTATCCAAGTGAACCATTGGATACATTAGTTTTTTACCTAATGTATCTAAGTTCTTCACGGTTCTCACGATATTTAGGTTCTCACAGGAGCACGACCCTATATATATATATATATATATAGAGAGAGAGAGAGAGAGAGAGAGAGAGATAGTTATAGATATACTAAAAAAAAAAAAAACTACGCAAAAACAGTTCTAATTGTTCCAAGAGATGAGATGAAACCCACAGATAATTGTGTTTGGTACTAAAATGATTCAAATATTCTTACTTTGCAAGGAACAGTATTATTTTACTCTAAACAATTAAGGCATTTGCATTCTGGCATCAATGTACACGTGGAAAAATCCATGTCAACAATTAACATGAGGAAGCTGAGAGATCATACCTTGATAACCAAAATGGGGCCCACAGCATTAACCTCATATGTAAGCATTAAAGCTGACTTTTCTACTTTGGTCAAAGTTGTTTCTGCACTGGAAGAAAAATGAAAATAAGTTTATTAAATTCACTAAATTTTGCCAGAAAGAATAGTACAATGATCACTAAACATAGAGCATTAATGCAAGTAAAATTATGGCGCCAAGCAGTAAGAAAATATCTGTACCAGGTTGCAAAACATTGGGGATGGAAAGTATGCCAGATGCATTGATGAGAAGGTATAAAGAGCCGTATCTCTCCCCTACAACCTTTGCACATTCCTGTCATAGTTATAACAGAGTCAATTACATAATTAACATAAAACATTATGTAACACAATGCCTATGAGGGGATAGGGAAGTACATTGTAGTTGCTTTACTAACGTTGATAATGGATTGAGAAAGAAATTTTTGGATCTTAAAGGAATCTTATGGACAAACGATCATGCACTAACGTTTCAGTACATGTTCTATTTATATCTGAATAAGCAAAACCTTACTACTTACCATCTTACTATCCAAGTCTTCACAATTTAAAGAATTGACATCCTTCGTTTAACAGAGAATTATTGTAGAATAGCCACCAGCCGTCTCCTGCCAGGAAGTGGACACCTTCGGCATCACTCCCCATCATCGCCCCACACACTGAGAGGTTTCCCAAAAAACATTCTCGGGGTTTTGGTCAGAATTTGCTCAGCAGAATACATGGGAGAGAGAGTATTTTGAGGGCTTCAAGAACCAAAGAATTTGGTTTTGGTTGACTGGTTAAATTTTAGATTTGTGAGGGACAATAGTCTTCTAGAAAACCTAGGTTCTGTTTTCTTGTACATAAAGCCATGTTTTGTCATTGATGATGCTTTGAGATCAGTAACATAATTTTAGTGAAATTTGGGAGTTGGCCACTTTTGGGGGTCGTCTATTGGCTTCCGCACATACGAAGTAAGAGGAAAAGAAGATGGAGAGTGGCTCCGAGTCAAGAAGCTAAGGAAAGATTTATGAGAGCAATTTCCGGAACCCTCTAAAGCCCCAAACCGGAGAATCATGATTATGTGACAAACGAACCGAAGAAAGAAAAAGAAAACGGACAGAATCTCTATCATTTGGAAAAAAAGAATAAATTTTCAAGTTAATAAATCCCCCTAAATTTTCAAGTTAATAAATCCCCCACCCCCACCCCCAAAGCACCCGGAACTCAGATATAGGGGCCAAATGAACAAAAGAATCACGATACAATATGATTCATTCTCTGTAAGACTGTAATCATAAGAAACTTAGGTCTATTGTCACATGCAATCTAGAGGGTTGTGCCTCTAATCCTAATGGTTCATCAAGTTGGTGTCAAGATGAATATGGAGATGGGTGTTTATGATGTAGAAACACATTGTAGAAAAACTTTTAGGTTCATGGAAGACCTAGTGTTCTATAATTTTTTGGAATGGAAGGTCATTTTTTAAGAGCCAACTACCTATTTTCGTCTTACAGTTCATCCGTAAGCAAGGTCATCATACACACCACACTGATCCATATCCTTCTGCAATAAAATTGTCCATGTTAGATTTGGTACTCACCTTCTGCTAATTTTCCCCATCATGTTAATATATTCACGATTCATAACGGGTGTGCTAAACAGTCAAGGTTGTATGTGTCAGATCGTCTCAGCCACTTCCTCTAAGTTTGAATAATGGGCCAACTTTGAATATCTTATTTATCAATTCTATCTATACTAATTGTACATACACTCATAAAATGTTCTTTCTTAAGCCCAACAATCTGTTCCATAGAGTAAAGCAAGTCCAACAGTTGTTCATTACTTCATTTTGTCCAGCCTAACTTTCAAATTAGTACTGATGACGCCCTAGATTTCTGGGGTCATGGAGACTAGATCTCCGGTTTGCTATCTCTTGATCCTGATCACAACACAGACAAGAACACCGTTAAGACCAGAGCCGGGGTTTGAATCCGGCTTAGGCCCTCGGGTGTGAGAGTAAGATCTCTGAGGAAAACCTAAGAAGAAGATCAATGAGGATCTTGTGTGTGTGAGTTGGATAGAGCACGTACCTTCTCATGGGAGCGAAAAGGTGTATATATATGGCCAAGGGAAAGAAACCTGCACAAGGTACTAACCACCCTGGTACTGGGGGGACACGTGGCGAATCCCCAGTGGACCGGTCAGGAGAGTGGCTGGGAAGGTTGCGTGTCTGTCAAGGAAGCATGGTTCCATCACCAACCGTTATGGTATGTCAGGTACGGATAGGTGACGTCTCGTGTACGTTTGTGCCAGCTGGGTACTGCGGGCTCCTCAGGAAAGCGGGAGGCAGAGTCATCTCGGGCATATATCTCAGGGAGATCGGTCCCCTCGGGCTTACTTGCCCGCGTTCCTCGCCGGTTCGGCCCCAAGAGTTCAGGTCCGGTTTGGGCGTGTTAGGTCGCATCGATTTGGACCGCAGAACATCCGGTCTAGAAGGCTCGGTCTCATCAGTGGCCCCTAACTCCGAGGGTTAGCTCATTCATGTGCGGCGCGAGGAGTTATACTTCCTAGGCTCGATTCGGGCAAATCGCAATAAATGCGGGCACGGATTGCCATGGGACAGGAGTCTTAGAATAGTGGTTGACGAAAGGACAGGTGGGCCCCTTGTGTCAGGCTAGTGGCGTAGCCGTCTGCCTTTTGACATGACCAGGAACACGTTCATTAAATGCGAACCGTCATCGGTATTCGAAAAAGCGATTCCCGCCTCTTCACTTTTCGGGTTTCGATCGGGTTACCAGATATTTCGGGTCGATCCGACCCATTTCCGGCGCTATAAATATCACGGATGCTGAATCATTCCAAATTTTCGCAACTCCCGCCTCTCTACCTTCCAGTTCCAACGAAGACTTTGCTTCTCCGGATTCCTGATTTTGAAGATCTCGTTCTCGTTCATTACTTCTAATTTACAGGTATTGTTCTGAACTTCACTTTTTCTTCTTTGTTTCGCATCGTCGTCTTGATTTCCGCCATTCTTTTCGTCGCCGTTTTCGAGCGCGAACCGTAAAAACTGGCTCCTGTCGAGCTCACGGATTTATACGAGATTTGTGTGACTTCTCGTAACCCTGTGTCTTCGAGTCCGGATTCTGGCTCCTAATTTCTGAAAATTTGTTGAAATATTGTTGTAGCCATGGAAGGGCTGGATTTAGGGCGTAACCTCCGTCCTGACCTGTTTGGTTGTTGCCGGAGGACCGGTGGGGTATACAGGTTCCTGTTGAATGCCTGGAAACGGTTGTCTTTGAATGAGTTCATTGCCATAGGTTTAGCATATAGCTGGGAACCCTGGGTCTTGCCCCTGTTGTGGGAAACAGGTCCCTCCGTCCATTATGATTCCACAAGGATGAGGGTGTTGGGGGAGAGGAACACTTGGGCACTTTTGTCATGGTTGTTTTAACTCGATTCCCCGATAATGTAGATATGGCTGGAAACGCTAGAAGGTTGGTAAGGTCGTGCGGGGAGCGTGTAGCCTCAAGTGGCCCTGATTCTCACAGTTGGATGGACGCTCCTTTTAATGACGATGAGGACGAACATGCACGATCTCCGGGCTTGGCCCCTGGTGTTATTGAGGTCACGAGCAGTGCGGAAGCGTCCGATCAAGAAATGAGGGTTGATGGTGAACCCGCTCTTGAGGTTGAGGTTGGAGCGATCGTGGCTCACGGGCTAGTTGATGAGTCTGAGTCATCTGAGACACCCTCTGACCCCCGGGGGGATTTAGAGAGAATGGCCCCAGATACCGCGCGTATGGTCAAACGCGTCCGCTCCCCTGTTCAAATTTTGGCTTCCTTCCCCGAGTGGCCTGACGATAGGGTTGTGAGTCAGGCTGGAGCCTCCAGTTCTGGAGCGGGCATGGTGGAAGAGCAGGACTCCGATGATGAGTTTCTAACTGTGTATCATATAGATCGCAAAATCTATCTCGTCGGCGGTCTTGATGATTATACCTCTCCTTCAGGAAGCAATTTGACCGGTCCTGCCCGCGTCCGGGCAGATAATATCGCTTGTGTGTTTTATCCCGTTCAATTTGAGAATGGCCTCTGGCTTCCCTTAGACCCGTTCATTTGCGAGTTCCTGGAGTTTTCCAAGTGCCTCCCAATGGACTTGACTCCCAATGCTATTCGCTATCTGGTGTCTTTTATTGTCGTAAGTAGGGTACTGGGCTACGAACCCTCTTTGTCTGCCTTGTACGTTTTCTTCACCCATCAGGTCACCGCGAGCAGTTTGAGCTTGAAAACGAAACCCAGGTCGAAAAAGATCTTTTCTGCGGCTTCTAACAAATTCGATCAGTGGCAGAGATATCCTCTGGTGATTCAGAATCGACTCGGGTGGCCCTTTTCTAAGCCTGATAATACTTCCCCGGTGTCAATATCTTCCAAGGATTATCCTAGCTCAGATGGGGGTATCGAGCTTGCGTCCGCCATGCAGGATTATCTCGCCCGGCATACAAAATCAGTTACTTTAGAGGACCAGACCGTGGCCGAGGTTGAACAAGTTTTCGACGTTCAAGCCATTATCAACAATGAGAGTCTTTTGGCTTATGCCGGGGTGGCCCCATGCCGAAATCCTGATTTTGAGAGCAGGGTTAACATGGCTCTTATGTGGCGGGATCCTTGTTGGAAGGTTCACCAGGATTTTGCCTTTGCCCATGAGTGCCCTGCTTGCCGATTGGGGGAACAATGCCCGGATCCGGGCTTGACCGGTCTTTTTCATACTTAATCAACTGAAATTTCTTACTTGTTAGTTTACTCGATCATATCTGACTGATTGTTGCTTTTGCCCGCAGATCCCACTGATACCATGCCTCCCAAGAATATCAACGCTTTGAAAATGGCCGCGAAGCAGCGGGAGGCTGAGGCGAAGCAGCAGAGGCAGGCCGAAATGCAAAAGGCCGAGGCCCCAGGGAGGAAACTACCGATCACGGACCTTTTGGACAAGTTAAAAAGGTTGTTGCAGTTGTCCCGACGACGGGTGAGCTTCCTCTACGGCCCCGCGGGAGCGGACGGGGAAAAGATATGGCGGGCTCGGGGTCTCCCACTCTCTCGCACGACGCAGGCAGGACAGTGCCCGAGGCTCCGAAGAAAAGGGGTCCGAGTCCGATCGCCGACCCTTTGCCTTCAAAAAATAAACAACCCCGTCTGGAGTCTCCTTTCCGCGGTTTTACTGTATCTTCCCCCGCCAAAGGGACTTTATGCTCGGAGCGCTTCCCCGTAGAGTTAATTGAAGATAAGGACCGGGCTAAGGAGTTTGGGAAGAAGGTAGCTGAGGCCCCTGAGGTATATGAGGTTGATCTCCATAGCCGCCGCGGCTTCAATTCTTATGTGGGCGATGGGCTCCTGCACCGTATGAACTTTCCGGACTATCAACAGAAGGTGCTGTCCAAGACCAACTTTCTAACCGCCCTGGGTTATGCGGGATTGGCTATGGCTGAGGTTAGTGTTTCATTTTCCTCGTTTAACCCGACGTGCTCTTTCTTTTTATATATCGATCCTCTGGCCTTCTGACCCCTCATCCCGCTTTTAATATAATCTTCACTTGCTCTTTTATTAAAACAGGTTAGCAATGACCTGCTATATATGCGGTCTCAGTATGAAGCTGAAGTTGCTTTGGCAGCAGCGAGGGGGAAGAAATTGGCGGAGGCGAAGGATGAGATTGCCCGCTTGTCCAAGGTCTTGGAGGGCTCGGGAGAGGAGCTTAAAAATAAAGATGCCGAGTTGATGACTGCGGTCAAGGAGAACTCTAAATTGAGCAACGATCTCGACGCAGCTCGCGAGGCCAAAGACCGAGCTGAGGCTGAAAAAGCAACTGTTGAGTCTGAGAAGCAACGACTTGAAGCTCGCATGGCCGAGGCTGACAAGCGGTTGGAGGAGGAGAGGGAGAAGAACAGGAGCTTATCTGAAAAAGTTGATGAGATAGATGGCAAGGTTTTGGATGCCATGTGGTTTGAGAAAGACCGAGAGCTCGTTCTGAAAGAAGAGCGGGGAAAGCCGTGGCCGAGTTTGAGGCGTCCGATGCTTATAGAGAGAAGGTGGAGGAAGCAGGCATAGAGCAATATAACTCAGCTCTCCATACAGTAGGTCGTAATCTGGCAGTTACGGGCAAATACAGTGCGCAAGAGATTGCGATTCTTTGCTCCATTACGGCCTCAGACCCTCAATGCTTTTCTGGCCATGCTCTAGTGCCTTTTACTACGGACCAACTCTCCGAGCTTCCCGAGTCTGTCAGATCAACTCTCCCTCTCGTCGCTCCGGTCACTGTCCAATATCTTCTTTCCACTATTGATGGAATCAGATATTCTGCCGGGGGAACCTTGCCTCTGGTCGCAGCTTTGGAGAAAACTTTTGGCCCCGGCGGCCCGTACATCGATGGTATGGTTCTTCCTTACTCTCCTTATGCCTCCGCACTTGCTGATGCTTCTCAGGATCAGTCTGGATCTGTACCTGACATTGATGCCTCTGCCTCTGTTCCAGAGATGGAGAATGCTCCTCCCCCGGCCTCTTGAAGATCAGACCGGGTTGCACCCTGGGGATTTTTGTAATAGTGTAGGTCCGGACATTTTCGAACAAGTAATTTTTTGGTTTGTATAAGTATATTTGTTTCCAGCTTTGTCATTGATTTCCTCTCTTGTGTGTTCTTTTGCTATCGCTCTTTTGATTACATAGCTTAGAAGGTTTGCTCTTGTATGAACTATCTTTGTTTCCATGCACGCGATCTAGCTCGAGGGCGTATGACATGGGCCCTGCGGTCTAGCTCGAGGGCGTATGACCGCGCATCTTGGGTTTAGGAATATTTCATAAAAAAATATTTTTACCAAGGAATTTGTTCTCCCATTTTGTCTAGCTCAAGGGCGTAAGACATGGGCCCTTTTGTCTAGCTCGAGGGCGTATGACCGCGCATCTTGGGTTTAGGAATATTTCATAAGAAAATATTTTTACCAAGGAATTTGTTCTCCCATTTTGTCTAGCTCAAAGGCGTAAGACATGGGCCCTGCGGTCTAGCTCGAGGGCGTATGACCGCGCATCGTTCGTAGACTTGCAAACGGCATCCGCATCGCGGGCGTGCGGTCTAGCTCGAGAGCACATGACCGCGCTTAGAGAACGAACATACTTGAGTAATTTCAGAGAAACGATAGCAGTATTATTTTACTTACTCGAACAGATTACAATGCGATTTCGTTTACAATACATGAGTAATTCCCCAATTTCTAACTGCTATTGATTGCAAAAAGATTTCAAGGTCTACAATTCTGTCTTCTAAGGGTAATATTTCTTCAGATGATCACTATGCCAGGCGTTTTTCAAGTCTTTTCCTTCTGTTGTTAAAAGCATGTAGGTTCCCTCTTTGATCACGCGGGCAATCTGATAAGGGACTTCCCAGTTGGGCGAAAGCTTGTTGTATCCGGGCTGCCTCCCTGTGACTTCAACTTTCCTCAGAACCCAGTCTCACACGGCAAACGATCTCTTGTTCACCCTTTTGTCATGATGAACTTTAGCCTTCTGCTTGTAATTGACCATCTTCGCTTGTGCTTCCAACCGTTTTTATTCGGTAGAGTCTAAGTCTTTTCTGCGGGCTCCCTCATTCTCTGTTTCATTAAATTGGGCGACCCTATAGGTGGGCAAGGCTATTTCCACAGGTGCGACCGCCTCCGATCCATATGTCAGGGAAAAAGGGGTTTCTCCCGTTGAGTTCCTTGTCGTGGTTCGGACAACCCATAGAGCAGTACTGAGCTCTTCCATCCAGCGACCACTCCTTCCCTTCAAACTTTTGTGCAAAGCGGTCATGAGCAACTTGTTCGCGGCCTCGGCCTGTCCATTTCCCTGCGGTCTTGCGACTGAGGATTGTCGATGTTCCACGTTGAGTCTCTTGCACTCCGCCGTAAACTTGCTTTGAAATTGGGGTCCGTGATCGGAGACAATAGCACGCGGTAGACCAAACCGACAGAATATGTGATCGTGGATGAATTTGATAATACTTGCTTCCGTAGTACTAGTCAGCGCTTTTGCCTCAACCCATTTTGTGAAATAATCCACTGCAACCACTACCATTTGCGCTCCCCCGGGCGCTTTGGGATAAGGCCCAATCAAATCAATCCCCCACATATCAAATGGCCAAGTTGGGACTACCAAACTCTGCTCGGTGGACGGCTGCCTTGGTATGTTGGCGAACCTCTGGCACTGATCACATTTGCGGACGTAGTCCTCTGCATCTCTTTTCATTGTTGGCCAATAATACCCGAGGAATCTGATTTTATCGGATAGTGTCCGGGCTCCGGGATGCCCTCCACACACGCCTTCGTGAACTTCGTATAACAAGTTGGTGACTGTTTCGGACTTGACACACCTCAGCAGCGGTTTGGTGAAGGATCTCCGATAGAGCACGCCGTCAATGATCGTGTATCTAGCGGCCTGTTTCATCAAGACTCTTGCCCGGTCATGGTCGTTGGGGAGGGTTTGCTGCTCGATATACTCCCTGATCTCGTCAACCCAATCTTTTTCCGACTCTCCAATTTGGTGGATCTCTATCCTGTCAATGGCTGGGCTCTCCGTGAACTCTATCCAGCAGTCCACACTAAGCTTGGCAATGTCTTCGTTTGTGATCCTGGAAAGCAAGTCCGCCTCGGAATTCTCAGCCCGGTTAACTTGGTTCAGCTCATGGTACTCGAATTCCTTTAACAAGTTTGTCGCGAGCTCCTTGTATTTGACCAACACCGGGTGATTTGTTTCGTATTCCCCTTTCACCTGGTTTATCACTAGTTGTGAGTCGCTTTTCACGACCAGCTTCGATACTTTCATGTCCCGGGCTAATTCCAAGCCCGCTATCAATGCCTCGTACTCGGCCTGATTGTTTGAGACCGCGAACTTAAATCTCAAGGCTCGCTTGAATCTTTGACCCTCTGGGGCGGTCAAGAGTATTCCGGCGCCGCTGACAGTCTTTCCCGCGGATCCATCCACACTTAACGACCAGCAATTTTCCGGTCTCTCCCCAGCAACTATTGCCTTCTTGCTTCTCTTTTTCTTTGTCTTTGCGGGTTGGGTTTTGTCCGGTTCACTCTCCTTTGCTTCGAATGTGGTTTCTGCCACAAAGTCCGCCAGTGCCTGTGCCTTGATGGTCTTCCGCGGGGAGTAGGTAATCTGGAATTCAGTCAGCTCTATAGACCACGATAGCATTCTCCCCGAGGATTCGGGCTTGTGGAGTATCTTCTTCAGCGGGGTGTCTGAATAAACCGTGATTGGGTGGGCGATGAAGTATGCCCGCAGCTTCCGAGCGGCCACGAGCAAGGCGAAGGCTAGTTTTTCAATGTTCAGATAGCGGCCTTCCACAGCAGATAGTGCCTTGGAGACATAATACACGGGTTTCTGAAGGTTGCCCTCTTCCCTTACCAATACTGCGGCCACTGCGTGATCTGTTGCGGCCGAGAAAACATAGAGTTCCTCCCCAAACACTGGGCTGCTCAACAGCGGCGGCTTTCCCAGGTAAGCTTTTATTTGCTCAAAAGCATTCTGGCAGTCCTCGTTCCACTCAAAGCCCTTCTCTCCTCCTCCTTTTAAAGTTTTGAAGAAGGGCAGGCACTTTTCGGCTGACTTGGCAATGAATCTTCCCAAAGCCGTAATACGGCCATTAAGCTTCTGCACCTCCTTAACGCATCTGGGGGGCTGCATGCTTATCAATGCCACGATTTTCTCGGGGTTTGCTTCGATCCCTCTTTGGTTCACCATGAAACCCAAAAATTTTCCTGCCTTTACTCCGAAAGCGCACTTGGAGGGATTAAGCTTCATGTTATTTTCCCGGAGGTTGGTGAAGGTTTCTGTCACATCAATGTCGTGAGAGGTCTCCTTGGTCTTGATAACCATATCGTCGATGTAAGCCTCCAGGTTCCGGCCTAATTGATCATCAAAGACGATTCCTACCATCCTTTGATACGTACCGCCCGCATTCTTGAGGCCAAACGGCATGTTGTTAAACGTGTAGGTTTTGCCCGCGGCATAGAAAGCGCATGACGGGACGTCATCCTCCTTCATTTTGATTTGATGGTAGCCCGAGTATGCATCTATAAAGCTCAACACCCTATGCCCGGCAATAGAGTCCACTAATTGATCGATCCGGGGAAGAGGGTAACAATCCTTAGGGCAGGCCTTGTTCAAATCCGTGAAATCCACGCACATCCTCCACTTTCCATTTGCTTTGGTTACCATGACGACGTTGGCTAACCATCTCGGATATTTGATCGGGCTTATGATTCCTGCTTTCAGCAGCTTATCTACCTCGATTTTGATCGCCGCTTTCTTCTCCGGTGAAAAGTATCTTTCTTTCTGGAGGACCCGGGTAAATGTGGGATCGACATTCAGTTCATGCTCGATGACCTCTCTACTTATCCCCTTCATATCTTCGACGGTCCAGGCAAATACATCCAAGCTTTTTCGCAGCAGCTCGATCAGAATCTTCCTTTCTTCTGCGGGGATTTCCAGCCCGACCTTAACCGTTTGTTCGGGGTAAGCGGGATTTATGATTACATCCTCCAGAGCATCGTTGGGGCGGATGTCCCTTATTTCTCTGTCGTGCAGCGAATCAATCACGATGTCTATGTGCTCGGTCTCTGCGGCAATACGACGGGCTCTCCTACTCCGCTTAAATTCTGCCCGTGTTGAGTGGAATGACAAAGTTCCAATCATGGCCGCGTCCTCAGTCCCGTTGCTGTTGGTTTTGACCTTTTTTGCCTCCCTCGGGCTCACCAATCTTTTCCCCATCGCGCTCTCCCTTCTTTTCTTCTCTATTATTTTGAGGAAAAGCTCGGGCTTGTTTTCGATGCATGCTATCCCTGCGGGGGTGCTGAACTTGATCTTCTGGTGAGGGATTAATGCAACGATTCCAAGGGCAGCCTGAGCGGTCACTCCCAAGATTGCGTTGTATTGGGATTTCAGATCGATCACCATGAACGTGACACAGGCTGTTTTCTCGAACGGCCTCTCTCCAATGGTCACTTCGAAGTCAATGGTCCCTTTTGCGTAGACCGTATGATTCGTGAACCCTTCCAACAAGCCCGCATATGGGGTTAAGTGCGCCTCGGACATCCCCATTTCTTCTAAACAATGGAAGTAAAGTATATCCCGTGAAGCCCCGGTATCAATGAGGACCCTCCCAATATCCGCTCTACCAATAGCCATCTTGATTGTCAAAGGCTGTGTTGAATGGAAGAGGGTGGAGGCCAGCTCGCTCCTCTTGAACCCGATCATTTCCTCTTGCTCGGGTGGGTAGGCAGGTATCAGGAACACCTTTTCCAATTTCTTGATCTGAATAGAGAGCTGGGTGTTGCTCGGGGCTTCTTCCCCGATATACTGGATGTCATAGCGTTCTTCCCAGTCGGCATCGTTATCCCTAACATATTGGACATGTCCCCGTGGGGCTTCTCCTTTATTGCTGGGTCCCTCGATCCATTTTTTCAATTCTCCGGCCTCGACTTTCTGTTGTATTATCTTTTTCATCTGAAAACACTCATCCGTATTATGCCCGTGGCTTTCATGGTAACCGCACCACTTTTTTTTGTTTGCCTCATAAGGCTTTCTTTCTAGGGGTGGGGTTGGAGGCAGGGCTTCTGCCCGCAGAATCTCAGTCCTTGGGGCTATCAAAGGAGTGAAGGTGTTGTCAGTTCTTTTGAAATTAGTCGTGCTCCCCGGTCTGCCTCTATTTCGGCCGCCACTACCCCCCGAATAGCCTGCGTGGTACCTTGAGTCATGAGCGGGCTCGAGCCTATCCCTTATGCTCCTGCGGGCATCATCCATGAATGAGGGCTCTACCCCGGCCATGGCAATGGCTCGATTGTACATTTCCTCCGTTCCCTCGGGCTTTCGACAAGCGAACTCTTGCCTCAAGGTATAGGATGTTAATCCTCCCAAGAAGCACAGCTCGATGTCATTCCTTGTTAGGTCCACGATTTGTTCGGTCATTTTTCAAAACCGAGTAATGTACGCTTTCGTACTTTCCCCGGGATATTGCTTCACACCGCATAGGTCCGATTTCGGTCTTGCGACCTCCCCAGCGCCCGCGAACGAATTCAGGAACGACGTCCGCAGTTGCTCGTAGCTGCAAATGGAGCGGGGTTTATGGGCCAACAACCATCCCAGCGCCTTCCCTTTGAAGGTGGATGCTAGAGCTTTGCATTTTACGGCCTCATCTGTTGAGAATAGAGCCATCTGCCCTTCAAACCGCCCAACATGGCTTTTTGAGTTAGACGAGCCGTCATAAGCGTCTAGCGTGGGGACTTTTCCTCGCTGGATTGGTGAATCAGCTATCCAGGAGGCAAAAGCATCTATGAGTCCAATGCACTTTGCCACGCTTTGCTTAGACTCCCATAGGTCCCTGATCATTCCCTGGACCTTGTAGTCAGTCTCTCCCCCGGTTTTCACCTTTTTCGCCGTCCCCGCAAATTGCTCTCCGGTTCTAACAGTTGCTTTTCCCTTGTAGTGGCCTTTGGACTTTCTAGGCTGTGACTCTCCTTCTTCACTCATTCTCCCTTCCTCTCCTTCTTCATCGCCGTCCTCCACAACGATCGTTCTCTTCTTCTTTCCCTCCACCCTACTGGCTCCGATTTTAGAACCATGAGTTTTCGATCTTTCAAGAGGGATTCCCGTGTCAGCCTCTGCATTGAATAGCTCTTCTAGGGCCAGGTTTAACTGAAGCCCTTCCGCTACTAGATGCTGCTTGTCTTTCAGGAGCTGGATTTTCTTTTGAATCTGCTCAGGGGTGAGGGGAGTGACGGGGATTTTCTGTGCCTTGCGTGCTTTTGAAGTTTCGATATGATCTCTCAGATCCGCCTCTCTTCTTGCTTTCTGAGAGGGAGTGCCCGAGCTGCCACTAGGCGCTTTGTCTCCCAATCTGGCAAAGATGGATCCTTGAGGCGCTTGTTTCGAAGGGCTAGCATTTGGGTTCAAGATTTCTTTCCCAGTCATTGCAAATCTTTGGAATGTCGAGGGTCAGCAGGACGGTTGAATGTATTTTTAGAACCGTAAAAACAAAAGAATGGCTTTGAACGATGGAAACTCAAGATGAGATGATTGAAACTTGAACTGACGACTTGCAATAAAGAGTATTGAGTCAGACTAGACTGGGAATTCGAAAGAACTCAGAAGATTGCGCTAGGAAGATTATCGTTTCCCGGCAATGGAACCACTGATGACGCCCTAGATTTCTGGGGTCATGGAGACTAGATCTCCGGTTTGCTATCTCTTGATCCTGATCACAACACAGACAAGAACACCGTTAAGACCAGAGCCGGGGTTTGAATCCGGCTTAGGCCCTCGGGTGTGAGAGTAAGATCTCTGAGGAAAACCTAAGAAGAAGATCAATGAGGATCTTGTGTGTGTGAGTTGGATAGAGCACGTACCTTCTCATGGGAGCGAAAAGGTGTATATATATGACCAAGGGAAAGAAACCTGCACAAGGTACTAACCACCCTAGTACTGGGGGGACACGTGGCGAATCCCCAGTGGACCGGTCAGGAGAGTGGCTGGGAAGGTGGCGTGTCTGTCAGGGAAGCATGGTTCCATCACCAACCGTTATGGTATGTCAGGTACGGATAGGTGACGTCTCGTGTACGTTTGTGCCAGCTGGGTACTGCGGGCTCCTCAGGAAAGCGGGAGGCAGAGTCATCTCGGGCATATATCTCAGGGAGATCGGTCCCCTCGGGCTTACTTGCCCGCGTTCCTCGCCGGTTCGGCCCCAAGAGTTCAGGTCCGGTTTGGGCGTGTTAGGTCGCATCGATTTGGACCGCAGAACATCCGGTCTAGAAGGTTCGGTCTCATCAAGTACATAAATGATACTTCCAAATTATCAAAGGATATCTTTTGACATAGGAATACACATACGAACACACACACACACACACATATGACTTCGTAGCTGGTTAAGTTTCAGTGCTCTATCCTGCTGATGTTTTCAGTGGCCTCATCACCTATCACTCATGCAAAACATATAAATATCTTATAATCCATAATTACATACACAATGTCAATTATTTTGCTCGCCTGCCCTCTCATTTTCAAAGCTGGGATCCAGACCCTCAATAGCATCAATTATCCAAAAGACTAACCCAACCCCAGTTAAAATTCCTTGCATACTATATCTTTACTCCCCATTCATCCAAATTATAAGAGAACTAACCTCTATGGTGCTTTCATTGGCAAGATCCAACCTTTGAATATGTAATTGTTCGGAAAATTTATTTTTTAAATCAATAAGCCCAGTTGCTGTGATGGGATCCCGGCAAGTAGCAACAACATGCTCATTCGAATGTTGGCTCAGCAGCTGCTTGACCTGCACGAGGGAGAAATTAGATCAGCACAAGCAAACAAAGTGCAAAATTATGGGGTAGCTATTGTGTGGATGATGTTCTATATTTGAATGTATGAAATATTTGGTACCCTGATTTTATTTCAATCACGAGCAGTTAGATTTAGTCAATGATATAAATAAGCTGTAAAAGGTCCCTAATTTCAATCAGTTATGAGTAATAAACATATTTGGCTAATGGTCAGTATTAGCTACATTTGACAGGTGACGTGAAGGTGCTAGCGAAGGGTGATACCCTTGTTCACTGACAGGTGCGTCTAAAATTAAACCAATGTTTGCAATTCAATGATACTCTTTTACACAAGGGAAACTCTTTATATTGACTATTGCTATTCACACCAGTAAAATTTCTTACTACACCAGTATGTATGCTTAAGTTATTAAACATTACTCACTCCGACCCAGACTAAGAGTACTACTTTGGTTTTGCACGCTTATTAAGGAAACAATAAAAAAATGTAAACAGTGCAAGTGGGTTGAGGATATAATTGTCCAAAACACTATTCATAGAACTATTACTCTGAGACGGAGGGAGTACTATACTGTAAAACACAAAAACTGGAGTACTACTGAGAAATGTTACAGGTGTGAATAACAAGACTCCTTTATACTCCTTCCGTCCGAAAATGATCTTCACATTTGCCATTTTTCATTGTCCCAACAAGGTTATTTCCATTTCTAGAATTTAGGCTTCAAAGTGCATAAACAAAACATGAAGCGAGTTTTCATATCCTTAAAAAGTTTGAAAAGTAAAATGGGAAGATCATTTTGGGACTGAGGGAGCCAACTGGGAAAAATATGGAATGTAGCAATGTGTGAGGCAACCCATGACCCATCAGTCCCATCTCTTGATCAATTAAATCAAAATTCATGAATCTCAGCAAATTTCAGAGCCCAATTACCCATAGGAAAAACATTAATAATAAAATTGCAAGTAAAAATCAAGGATCACACCAATAAAGAAGGGAAATGGTCACAATTCCAGACCCCAATTTCACATGGGGGAAAAGGAAAATCATTAAAAATCAAAATGCAAGCGAATTGAAGGATGGTAATACTAATAGAGAAGGGGATAAATAGCTCACGAATTCAAGTCCAATGCCCCTGGAAGCACCTTGGACCATGGAAACACCACAAGTAATGGTGGACGAAAGTGTCCTGACGGAACGGAAGAATGGTGTAGTGGCGTATGCAGATTGGGAGAGGAGATTAAGCTTCATGATGTTGTACATTATTATGATTCTTCAAGCAAAGAGAGAAATTGGATGAGAGGAGAGAATTGGAAACGTGGTAGAGGGGAAGGAAGCCATTAGAATGAGTTAACGGCTTTTGGGCGTGGAGAGATCTGTACCACTCATATGGCGCAGGGGAGAAGGACTGCTACGTTGCTCTTTCTCCCCCTTGGTTTCGGTTTCCTCACGGGGAAATGTACATACATTACATACCATAACGCACCGGGTGTACTATTTAGGGCTTAAAAAAACCCCGACTTTTCGAGTTTTGATCTCGACCTTGAACTCGTTTATAAATTATCGAGCTTGAACTTTTCTCGAGTTTGAGCTTGGTTTGATTGTTTGAGCTCGAATCAAATCGAGTGTTCGCAAATCGTTCGCGAGCCGTTCAAACTCATATTTTAACAAACCAAACTCGAATTTGGACCTTTTCTTTGAAATATTTGAAATCAGACGAGGTCGAGTTTCAGCTTTATCAAGCTCATGTTCGATTATTATTATTATTATGTATATTGATATATTATGTAAGTATTATATGTGTATTTATTACAGAAGTAGTAATAATTCGAGCTTAACGAGCAAAATACCAGCCGATATCGATCAAAACATTTACGTCTCAACGAGCTTATCGAGTCACGCTTGAGCTCAAACGAGTCAATCTCGATCAAAGCTCGTCGAACAAACAAGCTGAATACGAGCTACATTGATAACAAAACGAGTTTGAAAAGTCGGTTCGAGCTCGAGTCGACATTGAACTCGAACTTTTACGAGCTGAGCTCGAGGCGGCTAAATTCGCTTTGCAAGCCTACAGTGTGTGAGTATATATATTCAAAAGTATAGTGAGTGTGAAAGTGGTTGTCAATATAATGATTTGAGAATGTGACCAATAGTTTAAATGTGTGAGTATGTCAAGTGAAGTAAGGTAAATAGAAAAATATTTAGATATTTTAAGAAGTGAGATTTACCAGTAGAACACCTAAAAGAAATTTAGTTTTAAGTTGTTTCTGGAGGGTGAGAGTCCATTACAATTATATTGTCGAGATTATAAGTGGGACAAACAAACGGAGTATTCTACTAGTCCTGTGTCCCAGACTAAGGTTCTTACTTTCCTTTTTGGTTTGTCTCAGTTTAATGTTCTTAGTTGATTTATTAATAGACCATGGGACCCACTTGTCATTCTCACAATAAAAACTCTCTACCCACTTTATCTTTCCTACTTTCCCTTGCTTACTTTTTCATACTCACAATATTTACTTTTTCTTCATCTCCGTGTAAAATCAAACTAAGAAACTTAGTCCGGGACAGAGAGAGTAATAATCTTTTGAAATGTACAGTACACTCTAGTGTGCACATTGTATAGGAGCGAGTACATAGAAAATGAAAATTGAAGAATTAATCGTAACCCGAAAATGGTATTAACCATATCCCACCAAGGGGACTGGGAAGGACCAATATACACATCTAAATGTAATTAATTACTCACTCCGTCCCAAAATGATCTTCATGACTATTCAAACTTTTTAAAGACATGGACACTTGCTTCACTAGTCATGTTGTGTCTATCCACTTTTAAGCCAAAATTGTAGAAATGAGAAGAACTTTTTGGGATAATGAGAAATTGCATGTGAGAAAATCATTTTGGGACGGAGGGAGTAGTTCGTAGATACCAGCCCATAATAACAAGGTAAGTGGACTGACCTATGCAGTTGGTCTTGGTCTAACATATGAAAGTCCAAACAACCAAATAATTTTGGTCCTCCACACCACATTGCTCTGATTTTAAGCCAGCAATTTATCCGACCAAATCTATAGGCTTTTCAACATTCTATCAACCACCAAACAATATGGTTGTCCTTTTGAAATGTGGGCTATAGAGTTTACTACTCCCCCATCTTTTTGGACAAAAAGTTCCATTTAAGAAGTAACCATAGAAATGATCGAATTTGTAAAATAAATAACAGGTGCATATATTACATTTGTTGTAATGTTTGTCATTTTTTTATTATCTTAAAAAGAGATACAGTAGCTAATTTCTATTTATTTAGTTACCGTATCCAAGTGCAATATTCAAAATTTAGGTGTTGTATCCAAGTGTATCTACAATTGCACCATTGATTTTGCATCTAATCCTATGGTTATACTTCATGGTTCTCATTTTAATTGGTACTTGGAATTAATAATACAAGTTAATCCTGACGGGCTACCAAACGAGCCCTTAATGTATTGTTTATTAATAAATCACGTAATGATTTATCAACAACAATTTTTAAAATTTATTGGGTGATTAGATTGACAGATTGATATATGTATATACTCTATCTATAGATGAATGTCCAATTTTTAATACTCACTCTGTCCCATTTTAAACTTCAAAATTTTTCCTTTTGGGTGTTGTTGGTCCCAAAGACACAACAAAGGTATGAAAAGGAGGCTGTGGGGAGGGGTGAATAGCCTACTTAAAATTTCAACCATTTTTCAAAATTCAACCTTATGTTTACAACTTGAATTTTGCGGTCAATGAAAACCACGCGGTCAAGTGTAATATGCACAGCGGAAGTTTTCGATAAAAATGAGGTAGAGTTGGTTTTGACAAAAACACTAAGTGTAGGAAATTAGCAATTCATGATCGACCACTATGCGGTCGAGTGAATGCGGTCAAGTTAGAGGTTGAGAGTTTGAAAGTTGTTGTCTTGAAAGTTTGGCAAAAAGATAAGTTAGTCAGATTTTAGTTTAGGCAATATGGAGAACATACAAACACAATTCACAATAAGTTTGGATATCTGAAAGATCAAACACTAAACGACAAACAAGATTAATATGAACAATGAAGAACAAGATGAGCAAAATTTAAAGTAAATTTGCAGAAAGTAAAGAGCAGTAAGTAAGTGACACAATGATTTGGAAATGTTCGATCTGTTAAAAGATCTACGTCATTTACCAAGATGGTCAGTCTTGGATTTTGAATGAGGTATATATTGATTCTTCCTCGAGTACAGATTACAAAGATGAAGTATTGAATCAACACCTACTTTATATGAAGAGCAAATCCTAGACTTAGACCAGTGTATCCCTAATGATTCAATCTATGTGATTGATCAATCGGGGTGAGTGTGTGTGTGTAAGAATCAAAGCTCTTTAAAATCTAAGTGATTGTAGAGCTTAATGAATCTTGTGTGTTACAAGGCTTGAGATGACTTGAATGTTGCTGGGGATCTTTGAAGGTTTGAAGGTGAACGCTTGAAGATTCAAAGGATTCTGAAAATCTTGAGTATGATCTTCAATCACCAAGAATTTCAACAACAATTTCTCTCTTAGAATGTCAGCTATGTTCAATGAAGAACTCAAGTACTATTTATAGCCTTGAATGAGAGACTAGCCGTTTGAAATACTTGGGGGTCCAAGTCAGTGTTCTAAAAAGACCCCCGTCTAGGCCTCGCCTAGGCGCTAGGCGTTCATGAAACGCCTAGGTCCCGTCTAGGATATTATAGTTATTTTTGAATTCTCGGCCCCGCCTAAATCCTGTCTAGGCGCTAGGCGGCCCTGCGGCGCCTAACGACCGCCTAGCGTTTTTTAGAACCTTGGTCCAAGTTGAAGGACAATGAGCTGTTGAATTCTGATTGGAGCTCAGTCTGAGTTGTCCTTTTGTTGCAGAGTAGTGGTGGTCCAACTGACAGTTGAATTCAAATTTCAAATTTGAATTTTGCAACGTTCTAAACTAACCATAGTTTTGGACACTAGTGTGACCATGGTTAAGTTTGGACAAAACTTGGTTACTTGGACTTTTTCTTTACTTGCGATCAAGTGACCTTAGGTCACCTTGCGGTCAAGAGACCTCAGGTAACTTGCGGTCAAGTATGTTGCGGTCAGCAACTTGACCTTGAGTCTTTCAGACTTAGAAAATTTTAAAACCTATTCATTTAAAGCCTATTCTACTAAAATGGAATATTCTAAAAATAAAGTTTTAACACTTCTTACAATATAACCACAAAAAGTAAAATCAGGTTATGGGATCAATCAAATCTAGGTAATAGGAGTGGTTTATAATAAGCATACCCAACAGGTGTCCCATTTTAAACTTCAAAATCCGAAAAATGAAAGTTATTTATATTTTTTTATTTAGTGGGACCTACATGCATACACACAACAACTATCCACTAACTATTCCTTACCCCACTTTCTCTCTCCTACCCACTTTCTATACTCACAACACTCTACCCCACTATCTATATTTTATAATATAAAGATTCCTATCTTAATTCTCGTGCCCACTTTTTTTTTGAAGTTTAAGATGGAACGGAGGGAGTATACTTTATCTTAAAATATATTTTTTCTAATTAATATACCTCACTCAATTTAAATTTTAAACAGGTCAATCAAGTAAGTTTCAGGCTTAATTATTGTCCTCTTTTAACATTCATCAGACTTGTTTTTCTAACGTATGTTCTAAAAAAAAAGAAACTTAATCATGATAGTAAATCTAAATGATTATAGCAATTTTAGTTAGGAAATCGAAACATATTACAAAAAAATTGCTATAATTACATAGACTAGACTAGACTATGTGGACAAACTACTACTCACTCCGTGCAAATATAATAGTCTCACTTTTTTTTTTTTTTTTTTGTTATTTCAGAAAGTAAATTTTATTTTCAAAATTACTAAATTTCTAAAATTTATAACATAACTTTAAAATGTTTGAAACTTTAATTGAGACTCTCCATTTAAAAAAAAAAAAGAAAAAAAAGGTGTGATTCTTCTAGAAACAAAATAAGGATTAGTTTAAAGTAAGAAAAGTAGATAAAGGATGATCGACCATGGTTTTTGGAACTTAGATTGCACTTAAAAGGGGGTGTGGGATCTCTAAATAATCCCTTAACAAATGGGAAAAAGTGGTTCTGTTTTCTTCGTTACGGAAGCAAACTCATTTTAAGTTTACATACCTTGCATGTGGACGTTCTTATGCTTCGTTAACTTAATTAATTTTCGCGTGTAAAGATTATGGTGAGACTACTACCAAACTCATTTAATAAATAACTATCCATTTTTTGCAACTCTACTTTATCACGATGTTACAGTGTTTAGCCCCCGTCTAGATCCCATTTAATTAGCACTGCCTAAGCGCTCTAAACGTTAAATCTGGCTTCGACGCCTAACGACTTTTAAAACCTTTATAATGATATTTTTTTTATCACTTTTATAGTATAAGTATATATGCTCATTCAATGATTTCATCATATGATGATTGTTAATTACAACATTGATGTTAGAAGAGAGCGTATGTGGTACTTCTTTTGAACAATAAACATTTATTTAAGATTTTTTTTTTTTCATTTTGAAAAATGGATATCTATTTATTTAAGGTAGTAGCACATACTATGGCTTATGTTACAAGGAAGTTTATTTATTTATTTATTATCTTCATAGTATTAGTTAGCTTGAGATTGTAATAAGAAAAAGGCTTTGAAAATGAACTATTTGTAGATGAAAAAAATATATTGCATTTTACACTCTAATGGAAAACTTATAAGAAATTGAAAAGAATTGAAAGTATGAAATAGAAAGATAAATAAAATGATTATGACCAATGCACTATAAATAATATTTCCTCCTCCAAAATTTAGAAGCAAATTATAATATTTATTATATTTCAAAAAAAAAAAAAAAAAAACAGTGGGTCAATATTGACCGTCAATATAGAAATAATTAGAGGGCTGAGATGAAAGTAACGGGTGAGGTGGCCGGTAGACAAAGTGACGTCAAGGGAAATCCGCGGCTTTGTCTTAGGGAGGCAAGTGTCTCGGCGTGCTCTCTCTCTAATTAAATTTAAACCCTTTTTATTTCATTACAGCTGAAATTATCCCCTTGTACATGTAAGAAAGAGAAAATCATTCAACTTCATTTCACACTTCATGTATTTTTTTTCTTTTTAAAAAATAAAAATAATAATCTCAATAATCATGTTACGATAAATTAATTATTTTGTTAGTTACACCTTTGTGCCATTACCATAGTTTAATAAAAAATAAATGATAATCTGAGTTTAAAAGTTATAAAAATTGTTTATAAAACATTAATTACTAAAATTTATTAACAAAAAAATATTTAGCGGTGACTAATTAGTTTTATTTTCTTAATGTGTTTGTATCATTTAAATAATTTTTAATAATAGTTTTAAAATTAAATTTAATAATTTCCTTAAAAAAACTATACTCCCTCCGTTCCTATTTAATCTACAAAGTCAAAGTAAAAATTGTCAACTTACTTGTACTTTAGCTAAAACTTTAAAAAAAGTCAGAAATTTTTATTTTGATTCACTATTAATAATACACTCACTAATAGTTTTTAGTTATTCAAAATATAATTAAATTTTCAGCAAATTTTTGTTCAAAGTGTGATGAATTTGACGATTTTTTTTTTATATAAATTTTGTAGATTAAAGTGAACCAGAGAGAGTATACAATTACAAACAAAATAATATTGAGTAAAATAATAACAGTTAGAAGTAAATTATATTAAAAATAATAAAAATGAAAATAATACTATATCAAAACAAGGACCGTTGTTTTAGGCTAAAATGTCTTCAAAAAAACAGAAAATTTGAAATAGAATTGAGAAAGATGGGGCCATGTGCACGGTCGAGAATTTGGCTTATTAACTTGAGAAGCCATATGTGGTCTTAATATGAAGCCATAAATGATTAATTGTATAAAAATAGGATACACATGAAAAGAAAGGATTCTTCTGAAATTAATGAGTCAGTAATCTTAACTACGAGAATCTCACTCATGCTATAATTTGTTTTTCCTTGTGAAAGAGACAAACATGGAGGCCTCTTTCTAGAGAGAGATTGAGAGGGGATATTATTCGATAAGATTATGACCATTATTTTAATTAAATTTTATTATTATCAAAAGAGCTCTAGCTCAAGCGGTATCCGGTGTTACTTTCTCATGCGGAGGTCATGGGTTTGAATGCCGTTAGGGAGATTTGTGTTAGGACCCATTGTAGCCTCCATGGCATTATGAATAAATAAAAACCATTTTTTTTTAAATAATTTTTATTATTTTAAAAGGTATCGTTTTGAAGGATCATTAAAGAACATAACTGTGAAAATCCAAGATATCAATCCTCAATTCTTAGCTTAATAGCATGTTTTTTTTTTTTTTTTTTTTTTTTTCAAATCAGTTCTCTTTAAACTAGATTGAGAATGTACAATTTCACTTAATGGTGCGATCGCATGATTAACATTAAATTACTTACAGTAATTTTTAATTAGTATTTGCTCTGGTAAATGAAACTAAAAATTAACTGTCTCTTTTGGTGTTTGCACAATTCTTAAAAAAAAAAATTATTATAATGATTTAGTGATAAAAATGCCAACTTTACCCCTATTAAGTGTGCATCTTTACAACATTAGTGTGTCACACTAACACAATTAATAAAACTTAACAAGTTTCAATGTAAGAGTAAGAAAAATATTTAGCCTAAAAGTAATAGTGATTTTGAATAAAAATTTGAGCTAAAAAGTGACAGATATTTTGAACCGGAAGGAGTATATGAGTATGTTATGTATAGGGTGCTTAAGGTCATAATTTGTTGAGGTGGATTTTATATTGACATCATGCTAACGTTATGATGTTATCTAATTAAACCTTCAAATTATATGAATAAAAATAATTTAATTAACAAAAATAATGTAGTTGGGATTGAGGGGAGTCATGCTCGGAACGTGTTGGGTGTGTTGTCTTAAGCCAATTACTGATTACTCACGTAATATTTTCCTCAATATTTTATACTCCACCCTACATCTAATTAATTATAGCCTTTTTAAAATAATTAATTTGCAATAAATTTAAGTGGAGATGATAAATGTAGAGATATAAATAAAATTAAAAGTGGGCCCACTAAGACCAAGTTGGTAGAGCTATACAGTGTGTTCATAATTGTAGTTAGCAGGCATCCATTGTTATTGTTATTGTTATTGCTAGCTACCATTCATTCTATTCCCAGCTCATGTGCAGAATTTCGTTGACTGCGCATCATTTTCATTTTCTCCTTTTTTTTTTTTTTTTTTTTTTTGTAATTTGTGATGATGTTTCACTTAAGGGTTTGAGAGCACATTCCTTGTGCAATTTTGGGTATAGTTTGACATTAGCTTTAACTTTTTCTGACAAAAACTTGTGTGAGACGGTCTCACACGTGAGATGAGTCTCATTGTTGAGAGAGTAAATGGTTTGCTCCCTATGGGTAGGACAGGGCAATCCCATTGTCTCTCTCGTCAACATCCGTCTCATGTGTGAGACCGTTTCACACAAAACTTCCTCTAACTTTTTCTAATCAAATGTAACCACAATAACTCATTTTTATAGTTTTAAGGTAAATTATAAAATAAGGCGTAAGATTTACAGAACATTCTTAAAGTGAGATCAATGTTTCAATTTCCTCAATAGAGGTTTGTAATGGCTAAAATTTGCTATAATATCACTTTTACAAATACTAAGGGATTTGTTTTATGTTTACATAGGTGTGGATTATGATTTATGGATCTACTAACGAGTTTTTTTTTGGGTCAAATTTGCTTCTTCCTCCGTTTCAAAATAAATGTCTAAGCTTACTCTTCATCAAAGAGCAAATCTGGATACTAATTTAAATGGAATGCAAAACAAGATTGACACTAAGCTACACAAGGAAGAACAAGGACAACCTTAGAAGATGTGGTTCACTGAAATCAAAATCAATATACTCCCTCCATCCCAAAATATCGTTCCCTCTTTTTTTGTCATTAGTATGAAGAATTTTGAATAATAATTCTGATTTATTTTGATGAAAATATAAAACTTGTTATTGATACGCCATTACAAATACTAATAATTTGATACTGATGTAACTGCAAATAGCCATATACTGCAAACACCAATATGCTACATTAGCTAAGAAATAATATGAGACTGGGAAACTGTTTTACAAGGATAATGGCACTTGCACTCTGGTTATAGTGTTAGTTAATCATTGTGTTCTTATAATTTACATGTGTTATTATAAAGAAGATACATAATCTTTTTTTTTTTTTTTTTTACTTCATCTTCTCTGATTGAACTTCACATACTAAACCATAAA
>JAOWBW010000707.1:415113-558347 GCA_026119855.1 Campanula takesimana
TGTTTTCATGAAAATTACATAAGCATGTTTTTGGTTGTTTGGTAAATCTAAGAAAATGTTTTCCGGAAAATATTTTCATATGAAAAAAAAAAAAAAAATTAACATGAGGAAAAAAATTGAATTGGGTGAGGGTTTGGGGTTGGGGGGGGGGGTGGGGTGGTGGGGTAGTGGGGGTGGGGGGGGGGAGGTGTTCAAAAAGTAATTTTAATATGAGTGAAAAAGTTTTTTTTTTTTTTTTTTTTTTTTTTGGGGGGGGGGGGGGTTGGGTTATTGGGAGTAGGGAGCGCGAGTGTGAGAGTTGTTAGAAAATAATTTTAATAAGAGTAAAAAAAAATGGAGATAGGTGGGGGTGGGTGGTGGGGTAGTGGGTTTGGGGTTGGGGTTGGGTAGTTGGGGGCGGGGAGGTGTTCAAAATAATTTTATATGAGTGAAACAGTTTTTTTTTTTTTTGGTGGGGTGGGGTGGGTAGGGGCGGGGGGGGGGTAAGGGGTTTGAAAGATAATTTTAATATGAGTGATTTTTTTTTTTTTTTTTGGGGGGAGGGTGGGTGGGGTGGGGTGGGGAGGGGAGGTAAGGTTGGAGGGTGGGGATGGGGTTGGAGGTGGAGGTGGCGTGGGTAGCGTGGGGTTGTATGGGGGAGTTGGTGTGTGAGTGAGGAAGTTAACATTTTCAGTAAAATGACTTACGGAGGAAAAATCCGTAAGTTGTTTTACGGAGAACCTAGCTTATTTTCATTAACAGTAAAATATTTTACGTTGATTTTTTTTTCCCTTTTACGGCGAAACACACGGAGCCTAATAATAAGAAAACAATGAGTAATTTATGTTAGTCAGAGATTTTTTTTAAATGTTAATCAGAGTTAAAAAGTTATTAACCTTGTAAAACAATCACTTACCACATTTATACTACTTTGACTAATATGTGTCACAGTTTAATGGTTGTCTGTAAATATAGTATTTACGGTGATACTATATAGAAAATTATCCTGCCTCTTATGTCACGAGGAAGTCTTTTGTGTGATTTTGTGTGAGACGGTTTCATACGTGAGACGGATCACGATGAAAGAGGAAATGAGCTTTCCTCGCTCCGCTTAGAAAGGGCAAACCATTTACTCGCTCAACGAGATCCGTCACACGGGTGAGACTGACTCTTGTCCACTTTTAGTTGTTCTCTCTTCATAGTTAGCTACATTTCTCTCTATTGTTTTCTTTCCCCATTCTTTCTTTTTAAGTTAGAAAAAGAAAAAAAAAAAAACAAAACCAACAATCTGCACAGGACTATAAATTGTTTCGTATAGTGATATGAATAAGGTTATTTACTTTTGTTTCCTTTGATAATAAAAAGACAAAATAGGAAGAGTAAGAAAAGGGAGCCGGGGAACAAAATTATGTTAAATTATTGTGTGAAAGATAACAGAAACAGTTGCAGAATTTGACTCTTTTGAGGATAAATATATGTACATACATTACTGAGATACATGTTGATGTGGCCTAGCTACTATTCCTTCCGCCTAAAATTTAAATTTTTGTTTAATTTTTTTAATATTATAAAAAATTTGAAATTCAGTAAGTTTGAAAATTTATTTTAAAATTGAGACTAATTTTTTAAGGACAAACAAAAAAGAGAAATTCAGACTGTCATGTCATTAGACAGAGAGACGGAGGTAGTATGACATTTATATTAGGACAATTTGATTTGAGATAGAGGAAACGCGGGAGTATTAATGAATTAATTAACCCAATCCACCGCTCACACAAGAGATTAACTTAAATTAACAAAGTCTTAAACTAACATTTTCTCCTTGCTTGTTGCGTATGGAATAGAGCTGTTTTTGTGTAAAAGTCAGCGACTCTCTTCCTCTCCCTCTCCCTCTCTCTCTTCTCTTCTCTCCTCAATACCATTCTCTCTCTCTCTCCCTCTCCTTGTTTGCTTAGAGAAGAACAACTCAAAGGGTGGTTCCATTTTCAACCCATCAATTACTAGCCTAATCAAGCACGGAAAAAAAAAAAATCAAACACCCCAAAAAATCCATTCTCTTTACGTATGTTTGGTACAAAACATACCAAAACAAAGAATGATATTCTTCATGTCCTTGATTAGTTAACTTAACCCCCCCAACTATGTGCAGTGACTTTCTTCATACAATGGAAAATTTTCAAGGTGATTTAGCTGATATTTTCCGGCCAAACTCCGGCACTTCTTCTTCTCAAGATGATCATCTACCCTCCATAGCAACCGCTCAAGCTAATCTCGTCCTCACCGATTGGAACCTCTTTCAATCGTCCTCCTCTTCCACCACCACCACCACCGATCCCATATTAATGGAAACCCCACTCCATAACTTTGGCCACCCATTCAACTCCATCGGAGATCCGCTCCTCGAGGACCTCGACATGTCAACGGGTGGTCCGAACTTGTACTGTAGTAGTACAACCACCAACATGGGCCTGATAGCAGAAGGTCTATCAAGCCCGTTTGGTGGGAGGAAGGTTGTCGTTGATGATGGTCAGGATCATCATCTTCATCATCATCCTGATCATCATCAACGACCTCCTCATAATCAAAACAGCCGTAATCATAATTTATTTTCGCGGATGCTTCAGATCTCTCCGAATAATATAAAGTCGGGCCCATCGTCATCATCGTCGTCGGCAGCATCACCTTCGTTATTACTTTCTAATAATGATATGATTAATGTAAACACATCTTCCAAAGGTTGCTTGGTCGAAAACACCGGCTTGCAGATCTCATCTCCGCGAAATACGGGTATTAAACGAAGGTGAAATTAACTGCTCCTTATTTATATTAATTCACGTACTGTACTCTATTTTATGTAGTTGTATATTTCTTTGAAAACTGCTACAACCATTAATTTATGTCTTCTCATTAATAATCCAGTTCATTTTGTTTTAAAGTTTCTATGAAACTTAATGGAGTAATAATTATAGTCGTTTGATCGTTCCTATTCTTTATAAAGTCAATTTTTATTATTGAGAAATTGCTTTAAAGTTTCTATGAAGATTTTTGTTAGTCTTTTCTACTCTTCAATCTTTATTGTTTGTGGAGTTAATTTTATTATTGACAAAAATGTTTTCAATATCTCATTAATTGTTTTTAAAAATATTTAATTATTAATCTTTGTGATTTGTGAAGTTAAATTTTATTGATGATATTTGGATTCCATGATAATAATAATAACAGTAATTATGTTAAATATAGCTACTAGTAGTACTTCAATAATCTTCTTTTAGTTATTTGTGAAATAATTAATCTTGCAGCTTTGACGCTCATTGATGTTCACTAACATTTTTTATTTCTATGAATTAACGAAAACCTGAGTTTCTTCATTTTATTTTTAACAAGAAAATTAAACCCAGTTTTTTTTTCTTTTTCCACTCGTAATCGATAAAACAGTTGACTCAAAGGAAAAGTACCATTAGTGAAGATATCAGATTCATGTCCCTGTTGTTAATTAATTATGGAAATTAATTGCTGTTTGAAACTAATTGTTGATTAAAGGTTTGAGTTGTACTTTGTAGCATGGGTGTCAACATTACCAGAAAAAAACATGCACACAAACACACACAAAAACACACTAGTACTATATGAATAATAATGAGAGGGTGCACTGGAGGTTTGAAATTGAATCAACAAGAAAAGGTATGTAAATTTGAAAGTGGTGTCACAGTTACCATCACAAACATTGCTTTCATCATAATTTGTTATCTTGGACTGGACTGGACTGATTTGCTTTTTCCCCTCAAAAAAATATAATCCCACCTGAAAGCCATTGTCTTTTCATCTGTTTATTCACCATACAATTTGCTGCCCCATTTCAATTACTTTTTCTTTTTTCATAAATAAAATAAAATAAAATAATGTTCGAGAAGATCAGTAGTCTCCATTAAGATTTAGAGCTGATATCATGATGGTGTCATGGATAGCGTTAATCAGATGAAAATAAGAGTTAGACTTAATATATGTTCGAGATCGAAGAGCTAGTCTCCGTTAGATTTAGGGCTGACATCACGACTTAATATATATTCATAAATTGGGAACAAATTAATAATGTTGAGTTATGTAATTTATAAGGTGTAATTAATTAAGAGAAATTTTGAAAATAAAAATAAAAAAAATTGCAGGAAGAGCCAGGCAAAGAAGGTGGTATGTATACCAGCACCAGCACCTGTAAATAGTAGACCAACAGGAGAAGTGGTTCCATCTGATCTGTGGGCTTGGAGGAAATATGGTCAGAAGCCTATTAAAGGCTCCCCATATCCAAGGTATGCTCATCATCCACAACTTCACATTCTCTTCTACTATTTCTTATGTTTCTCTCACTTTTCCATATACTATAAACAAGTACTCCCTCCGTATACACTATACACTAGAGATACACACACATATATATACATTTATATATATATACATATATAAATATGTATACATACATATACTCCTATATATATGAATGTATATTTTCGTTTAATATATGTGTGTGTGTGTGTTAATATATACTATACAGTGGCTCTAGAAGAATTATCCTAAATATTCTTAAATTTTCCTTAAGCATAAATGAAAATATTTGATTCAGATGAAGTGATCATATTTGAAGCTAGCATAAATTCTAATGAAGATAAATATAATCAATTTATTATGAAAAATATCTTATACTTTATATGGCGGGACACAAAGAGGTTTACTTTTTTTTTTTTTTCGGAGCAACATCTTGGGCCGTTGGCCTGCACGTGTAACGGGTCAGCTCTGATGCCATGATAAAGTATGAGGTTTCATCTCAAAACCAATTGGCTATGGGAGGGGTAGCCCAGGATCTTTATATAGTTAATTCCCGATGTATTAATGTCTCTAGCACAACTAATATACTAGTAATATTATTTTTTTTGAAATTAATAGAATTAATTTTTCATTTCCATGTAAAGAAATGGAAGGAATAATGGTGCAGAAAAATTATTTAACAATGATGCAAAAAAAAAAAATCTTAGACATTTAACAAAAAAGGAATCTCGCAAAAAAAAAAAAGAAAAAGATAACAATGTTTCCAATGGAGAAGCATGTTTTAACTAGCTTTCCATTGCTTGTTCATTTCTGTACTCCATTTATTGTAACCTTTAACTCTATGTCTACATATATTGAACATATATGTATATTTGAAACCTGCAGGGGATATTACAGATGCAGTAGCTCAAAGGGTTGTTCAGCAAGGAAGCAGGTAGAAAGGAGCCGTACAGACCCAAACATGTTGGTAATCACCTACACTTCAGAACACAACCATCCATGGCCAACACAGAGAAATGCCCTAGCCGGGTCGACTCGCAACCAACCTTCCAAGACGACAATATCCTCATCATCAAAAACTTCACCTCCAAGGCCTTCCCAATCTCGAAAAGAACCGAGCTTGAAGGAAGAACAGAAAGATCTCGAAGATACCAATATGATTCTATCAGGTTCTCACAACACTGAGAACATGTCATCACCGGTCGGCATTCCATCAATGGGGCGCCAACCGGTGGGCGCCCCACTGCTGATGGAAGAACGCCGACTGGTGAAGGAGGAGAGGGAAGATGATCAAGTTGATAAAGAAATGGAGATGGATGATGATGAGGATGGTGGTGGTGATCTAGGGTTTCCGCCGAGTTACAGACCGGCATTGCCGGATTCAAACAACCACCACCACCACCACAACCCAGATCAAGATTTCTTTGCTGATCTGGGAGAGATAGAGGCTGACCCACTTAATCATCTGTTATTCTCTCAAGGATTTTCAGGGGTGGAGGAGAGAGAAAATAGCAACAAGTCATTGGATCCATTCAGTTTCTATGATTGGGCAGCAACTGGGAATCACAACAACAATAACAGTAACAACTCATCAACATTTGGAACTGAAGCTAAAAGGCTTGGGGGTTTATAATAAGACCTTGATGCCAACACTCAAAAAAAAAAAACTTGCATGGTTATAGGGTATAATTATGTTTACTGTGGTGTTATTTGATTTATGGTTCGGGTCATTTTATAAACCTTGAAGCTTGCCTTAGCATACAGAGTTATGATGTGGATCGAGTAGGTAGTTATATTTATTTTTCTCAAAATTTTGGGTTTGTTTAATGTACTTTATCATACACTTGTTAATTAAAATGAAAAGATTGATAGTATGATACTTTCTCCGTTCCGGTTTAAGGTTCTTAGTTTGATTTTGCACGCTTATTAATGAATCAAGACAAATTTAAGTTAAGAATAGTATTGAGTGGGGGATATAATTGTCCATTCATAAAGCAAGTGTGTGAAAAGTAGATGGGTAAGTGATGGGCTTTTTGTAATATATGAACTTTATGAGAACAAGAATGTTCAAAACACTATTCATCATTTGCCATTTAATGAATAAAGCAACTAAGAACCTTAAAATGGGACATACCAAAAATGAAAATAATAACTTTACTGGGACGGAGGGAGTAGTATATTTCGTAGTCCTTCTAAGTCTCAAACGGATACTCTCATTTTAATCGATCATGGTCTAACACAATTGATTATGGTAAATACAAGTAAACATTGACTACATAGTAATATCAATTTAATCATTTTAATTGATCATGGTCAACACAATTGATTTAGCCAAAAATTCGCAGCTCTTTAGAAGAAACCTACTCTCCCATAATTGTTTTGTTTGAGGAAAAAGAAAATTTTAATGCAGTGTTCTATTTAGCGCTATTCGTGTGCGATACAAACGGCCAACACAATAATCGACACAAAATAATAATCTAAATTTAGTTTTAAATTAACATAAGTTTAAATATTTGTTTTCCGGTACGTTAAATGAAGTGAGTAATTTCTTCCATTTCAGAAGCATATGGCCTATTACATAGCCCATTTTCAATTTTCTAAGAAATTGACATACTCCTTCCGTCCCAAAACGATCATACTTTAATTTTTTCGTTGTTATTGCGAAAGAGCTTTGAGCAATAACTTTAGGTTGATTTAGTTGTCCTAATAAAAATCTAAAATTTGTTGTTGGTAGTATTGTTGATGGTGTATCAAATAACAAGTTTTAAATTTTATTAGTATAATTAAATCTGTCTAACCTTCGCAACAACAACAGTGAAAAAAAGTATGAAGATTATCTTGAAATTGAGACGAAGGGAGTATAATTTGAGGTTATACATGAAAAACTTACTTAAAATGCACACTAAATATAGATATAAAAGTAAAAGTTAATTATGAAGTGATGGAAATGGCTGGAGTGTCATGTCACTAATTAAGCTCTAGTTTTTTCATAATCGAGAGATTAATGAAAAGCGAAAAGATAGGTGAGGGGAGGTGAGGGGAATTGAATCTGATAGAAGAAAAGGGGAAGGGAGTGATGGAGGATGATTTGAGGAAAAGTAGTCCCACATTCCTTTTGGAATATTGAGAAGATGGGACAGAAAGCTTAAGGAACAGAAGATTTGCACAGTTAAAAAACAACTACATCCATCTATCAGACATGACTGAAAACCTCACTTGTATGTCCCATTTGCCAATCCTTTCATCTCTCATCTCATTATTTTCAAATAATATACTCCCTCTCCTCTTAAATTACACATACCTCTTTCGTCCCCGAATAAAATAATCATTTACTTTTAGGGTCGGCCATGTAAAATTTAGAGCTTTAGACTACTCCGTTTGTTTGGAGGAAAACATCTCTCGGAAAACATTTTCCCTATTTTCCGGTATTTGTTAAATACCAAAAAATTGGGAAAATGTTTTCCAGGAAATTGTTTTCCTCCATTCCTAAAGAAAACGGTTTCCTTACCTCCACCTAAAGAAAACATTTTTCGGAAAATGCTAACACTTGTTTTAACTCCAATTTTTGTTTTGCGAAAATTATTTTTTAAATATACTCAGTTAATTAAAAAAATTCTAAAAAAAATTATTTTTATGAATATTTTTCAATTTGTTAAATTATTAACTTTAGTCCATTATAATTATAAAACTACATTTGCATTACTTTATAATTGAAATTAGAGATAATGACTAATTTATTGATTATTTCTTTTTAATGTATACTCTAGGTGATCAAAATTAATGTATCTAAAAAAAAATTCGGAAAGCATTTTCTTAAAATTCACCAAACAGTGGATATTACATTTTCCGGAAAACATTTTCCAATAAATCATTTTCCGGAAACCATTTTCCAAGAAATCGTTTTTCGGAAGTTATTTTTCGCGGAACAAACGGAGCCACTTTTTAATTAGGAAAAAATGCACCAAAAGTACCTGAACTATAGGGGTTGTTTGGATTTAGTAACTTATCTCTTTTTTGACCCATGGAAAATACCTTAACTCTTTTTTTGTGCAGCGGAGGTACCTATTGCTCACGCCGTCAAGTTTTTGCCGTTAACCACGCACGTGCGATGACACATGACTTCCTTTTAGGGGCAAAAAGGTCAAAACACAATGCCTCCTCCAATTTCTTATGGTTATATTCTCAAAAGGCCCCTAAACTATTGACTTTTTCCTATCCGCTCCGATAACTAGTTTTTGTTTTCATTTAGGCCATTAATTTTTAATTTTCATTAACCATTTCATAACCAACACCACCATCCACCGCCACTCAACACCACAACCATCTTCAACCCCCGCTAACGTCCACCACCACTGTCAAACAAAAAAAAACTACTGTCCACTAACACCAACACCCACCACCCCTGATAACCAAGACCAAAATTCCCAAAAGGCAACCAAAGACAAATAATTAATCGCCGAGAAACATTAACAGAATCTGTAAAGGAAACTAGCAACATTAATTTGCCTTTTTTGACTCACTCGTCTCAGTTTTCGAGACCGGCGCCGGACGTTTCGCTTTGCCGCCGGACTTCACAGCCGGAGGAGGTGATGAAGGTGCAGATGGCTTGGATCTTGGCTTAGTAAATGGATCGAGAGAGAGGAGGGGAGATGTTATTACGTCACGAAACTGGAGAAGGCCGAGGTCACCGAGATAAGAGACGGCGCGGTGAGCGGATTCGACGGGGAAGATGAGTTGAACGAAGGTCATCTTTTCCGACCGCATCAAATCCATTTCCGGCAAATTGTAGATGTACTCCATCGTCCAATTGATCAAATTGGAGACGGAATCAGTAGAGATAGAAGTAGATCTTCAGATCTGGCAACTCTGTTAATGCATCGGTCGGTTTCTCCTTTCACTGAATCAGCGATGATGAGAGGCGGCGGCGCTGGTGATGGTGGAGGTTGGGTCTGGGAAAGGGGTTAGGGAAGGGGAAGGGAATTGGAACGGGGAGGGGAGGGGAAGGGAAGGGGAGGGGTTATTTGAAATTTAATAAGTTATTTTAACCCCCTTTATCTTTGTAAAATGTTCTCATACCTGTAATTCCAGTTTTACCCCTTAAAAAAAAAGTCACGTGGTCAGTTACATGCATGGTTAACGGCAAAAAGTGGACGGCGTTAGCAATAGGTACCTCCGCTGCACGAAAATAAAGTTAAGGTAATTTTTCATAGGTAAAAAAAGAGATAAGTTACTAAATCCAAACAACCCCTATAGTTCAGGTACTTTTGGTGCATTTTTCTCTTTTAATTAAAACCCTTATTTTAAAAGTGTGATTTTTTATTAAAAAAAATAAATGAACGATCAATACCAAACTAGAGTGGTTTTTTTAAAAAAAAAAATAATAATAAACTAGGCTTTTTGCAAACTAGTTTTTTTTTCTTTCTCTCTATTTTTCCTTCTGCGAGGTTGCTTCCGTAACAATTGTATTTTTTTTCCTTTTAACTCTGCATTGAATTAAATTTGAATGACGTTGTTATTAGGTTTGAGATTTGGGTTTGAGTTGTGTGGGCTTAAAATATAATGTGTATATGTAGAACTAAAATAGGGCTTTTTATACATAGAAGCGATAATTTTTGTGGCCTTAGAATTAGCCCATTTTCAGTTGGCCTTAGGCCCATGCCTCACTTTTCTTGAGTCAAGGTCGGCCCTGTTTACTTCTATAAGAACATGAATTAATGAAAATATTATAAAATAGATATTGTGACTGGAAAAGAGAGATAAAGTAGGTTAGATAATAGTAAGTGGATAATTGTTGTGATTGGGAAGGAAAGAAAAAGTCGAACAAATCTTTTTCTTTTTGAGTAATTGTGGTACTTTCTCATGGAACACTTAAAATAATAAAATAAGTACTTTATTTTGGGACAGAGAGATTAAATGGTAGTGGGATAATTGTTTTATTCACCCAACTCTTCGTGCCTAGTCAAATTTTGAGCTTATATGTTCACATCAATTAATCAATTAAGATGCAGGGGTAAAGTTATTGTGGTTGGAACTTTTCTCGCACATGTATATTGGATTAGAAGAGGGTTAGCCGAAGTCATTCACACATGATAGAGAACGTTTGATATGAAATGACTCAAGTTTATTATGATACTAGAGGTACATATTTATAGGGTTACAATGAGATGAGGTAATCTCCTAGAATCTTCTAGATCTACAAATATTTGAATCTCTAATTGATACACATAATCCTAAGTTTGGTAAGTAGATAAATACAAAATATTTACTTGATATATAATATTTATATTCCTAATACTCCCCCGCAAATAGATAAGTCCAATCTTGAAGAGTGATGCGACGAACCGAGTTTGATGGAGCGGTGGAGGTGGATGTGTTTCCGAACGCGCACGTGGTTTCTGATGTCATGTAGGTGCTGGTGCGATCGCATCAGAGGTTGCATCAGCTGAATTGTTGGCTGAGTTGACACCCGGGGTTTCATCGGCAAAGTTGAGGTTGAGGTGGTGTAGATGGGATATCAAGTGGTGTCAGGGGTTGTAAAAGTGGGTTTAATGCTAATGAGGTAGGTATAAAGAGACAGTGGCTCTCGGCATTTGGGTTGTGCCGAGGGTAGTGAGCACCAAGGTTGGGATTCGGCAATTAGGGTTGTGCCGAGGGTTTTAATTTGAGGAGGCAGAGGTGGGGTGTTGTATAGGGTGCGACAGCTAGGGTTTTGCCTGCCGAGAGAAGGGCGACTAGGGTTTGCCACAATACTTTAACATTATATAATTTTTATACATAGTATAATTTAAAATTGAGACTGGGAGACTATATTTGGGGGAAGTGGGTATTAATAATAGGACATCGGCAGGACTAGCTAGCGCACTAGACATGAGTTGGTTTTGGGGGAAATTAGTTCCTCCATAAGTTATAAAAAGTCATGTTTTTTAACCCTTCTTAAACCCTAAAAGGCCTAAACTCTAAACCTTAAATCCTAAACCCTAAACTTTAACCCCTATAAAAACATGAGTTTTTATAACTTAGGAAGAAACTAGTTCCTCCAAAATTTTCTCACTAGACATTATTTAGCCCGGCATTTTAGGGATGAGATTCCCATCCCACAACTTGAGGACAGTAGAGGAGGAGGAGGGCCTTTCGTATTCCATTCAAACACTTGTAGGGTTGGGCCCACCCTACATCCTCACCCATAACTATGAATTAACAGTTTTATTTTTATGAGTAATCGAGGTGTGTGTTTGTTTGTTTGTTTAAACAATTTAATAGTACATAGAATTACCCTTTTATTATTAAAATTGTTTGACTTCATGCAAGTCGTCCACATGGAGAGATTGGAGATGTGTAACAAGCCTTTCTTTCCCCACTTTTCTTTCCTACAAATACAATCAATCTCCAACATCATTTATATATATATATATATATATATATATATATATATATATATATATATATATACTCTCTCCGTTCCACTCGAAATAAGACATTTTGCCATATATATATATATATATATATATATATATATATATATATATATATATATATATATATGGTCGCGCTCCTGTGAGAACCATTTTGTATGAGAACCGTGAGAACCAATCATAACCATTAGATTAGAAAAAAAATCAAGGGTCCAGATGTTAGATACATTGGATACATTAGTTAATTTTCAAAAAACAATTGGATACATTAGTTTTTAACATAGTGTATCCAAGTGCAACACATAGATACAATATTTATTAACCTATTGTATCCAAGTGTAATATTGAATTTTTTGTAATGTATCTAAGTGTATCAATTGTATCTAATATATGGACCGTTGATATTTTTTCTAATCTAATGGTTATGATTGGTTCTCACGCTTCTCACGATATTTAGGTTCTTATTTGAGCACCTACCTATATATATATATGAGTTGGTTTTGGGGGAAACTAGTTTCTCCATAAGTTATAAAAAGTCCACATGTTAACCCTTTAACCCTAAGCCTTAAACTCTAAAGGGCCTAAACCCTAAACTTTAACCCCTATAAAAACAGGACTTTTTATAACTTATGGAGAAACTAGTTTCCCCCAAAAATTTCTCTCTCTCTCTCTCTCTCTCTCTCTATATATATATATATATATATATATATATATATATATATATATATATAGGTATGTGCTCAAATGAGAACATAAATATCATGAGAACCATGAGAACCAAGGATAGCCATTGGATTAGACACAAATCAAGGGTTTAGATTACCTTTTTAGTTTAAAAATTTGGTGGCATTCTTATAATTAGGTTGACAGACAAAGGGAAGGGCAAAATACCATGTGTGTTCTAGAATTTGCCACGTCATCACCCAAAATTTCTCTAAATTTTCAAAATTAAATATCTCATTAACTACAAATCGAAAAAATAATCCGAGAACACTGATTTTTTTTTCTCGACGAGACGAATCAAACTACATCCCTGAAGATAGAGTTCTGAAAAAATAATATTGAACAACGTCTAATTTTTAAAATACGCTTAGATATAATATGTTGACACAATATGCAAACACCTATTGTATCCAATACAATGTTGACACATTGCTGTTAGATACAATAGCTAAATGGCTATTTGTATCAAATACAATGTCCATAACAATTTAGTTAGATACAATAGGCAAACACCTATTGTATCCAACAGCAACGTTGACACATTGTTGTTAGATACAATAGCTAAATAGCTATTTGTATCCAACATCAATGTTTATAACAATTCAGTTAGATAAAATAGACAAACGCCTATTGTATCCAACAGCAATGTTGACACATTGCTGTTAGATACAATAGCTAAATAGCTATTTGAATCCAACAACAATGTTCATAACAATTCAGTTAGATACAATAGGCAAACACCTATTGTATCCAACAGCAATGTTGACACATTGCTGTTAGATACAATAGCTAAATAGCTATTTGTATCCAATACAATGTTCATAACAATTCAGTTAGATACAATAGGCAAACACCTAATGTATCCAATACAATGTTCATAACAATTTCGTTAGATACAATAGGCAAACACCTATTGTATCCAACAGCAATGTTGACACATTGATGTTAGATACAATAGCTAAATAGCCATTTGTATCCAATACAATGTTCATAACAATTCCGTTAGATACAATAGGCAAACACCTATTGTAACCAACAACAATGTTGACACATTGCTGTTAGATACAATAGCTAAATAACTATTTGTATCTAACAGCAATTTTCATACACATTGTTATTGGATACACTAGCTACTCCCCTGTTGTATGCAATGCGATATTCATATCAATACAGTTAGATACAATAGCAAACACCTATTGTATCCAACATCAATGTTGACACATTGCTGTTAGATACAATAGCTAAATAGCTATTTGTATCCAACAGCAATGTTCATAACAATTCAGTTAGATACAATAGGCAAACACCTATTGTATCCAACAACAATGTTGATACATTCCTGTTAGAAACAATAGCTAAATAGCCATTTGTATCCAATACAATGTTCATTTACAATCCAGTTAGATACAATAGGCAAACACCTATTGTATCTAAGCGTATTTTAAAAATTTGACGTTGTTCAATATTATTTTTTCAAAACCCTATCTTCAGGGATGTAGTTTGATTCGTCTCGTCGAGACAAAAAAATCAGTGTTCTCGGATTAATTTTTCGATTTACGGTTAATGAGATATTTAAGTTTGAAAAATTTGAGAAATTTTGGGTGATGACGTGGCAAATTCTGGAACACACATGTTATTTTGCTCTTCCCTTTGTTTGTCAACCTAATTACAAGAATGCCACCAAATTTTTAAACTAAAAAGGTAATCTAAACCCTTGATTTGTGTCTAATCCAATGGCTATCATTGGTTTTCATGTAATTGGGTTCTCACAAAAGCATGTAATTGAGTTCTCACAAGAGCATGACTTTATATATATATATATATATATATATATAGGGTTTTGTTAGGATACCCACAATAGAAGTATCTTAACAATTGACCCATTTTTTGTTAGACAAAAATATCCTTCATTCCACAGAGTAAAGGAAGTAAATTAAAAGGACATAATAGTAATTCTCATTTTAAATATAGGACCCATGTACTTTGATCTTCCTCGTTAGATCTGTTTCCGACTTGTCGTCTTCATCTCAGGCATGGGCGGATCTTACGTGTAAATAGGGGGTACACGTGCACCCGGTCAACCCAATTTTTTTAACTAAAAAAATTTTTTTTTTTTTTTTTTTACTAAGTGCACCCCCCAAAAAAATTAATTAGAGTGGTAATTTAACTAGAAGGGATGTGAACTTAGTAAAAGGAAAAGTTAACAAGTTATTTAGTGTAAATTGTGTACTTGTTTTCTTTTATGAGACAATTGTTTTGAACTTATATACTTAATTATGTACTTGAATATAATTACGTTTTAAAAAATTTTGGAATGGAGTTATTTAGTGTAAATTGTGCACCCGGTAGTTGAAAATCCTAGATCCGCCACTGATCTCAGGCAACGTCCATGAATAGCTATTGCAATTTCCACGGCCCTTGTCTTCCTCCTGCTAAGTGACTATTTTGTTTCCACTAATTTTATATATTTGGATGTGATTTACAATACAATTTTATGTTTTGAAAGTTTGGGGCTTTTTGAATTGCTTAAAAATTATGGTGGATGGAAAACACCACCACACCTAAATCTGTACCAAAAATATTGACAACTCAAATTGGCTTGGCGACAGAGATAGCCGCAAATATACCGAGCAAATGCCCAAACTTTAAGTGGCCAGAAACAAAAAAATCCGCAGAGGATAATTTGGGTTCTACGTTTGTTCGGTGTTGGTGAAGAACGAGAGGGAAACAAGATCCGCCGGAGGAAGAAGTTGCAGGGGCGGAACAGTAGAGACACCCATGGACATGGCGGCATATCTAAGAGTCTGAGAGGTCAAGTTTGTGGAAGATGATTGGAGTAGATGAAGGTGGGGCTTTTTTTCATTTTGAGAATTACAGTTTTACCTAAATTTTGTGCTTGCTTAAGCTTGAAAATAGTGGGCATTTTGGTCAAGAAAAAGTGGGTCGGTTGTTAAGATACTCCTATTGTGGGTATCCTAACAAAACCCATATATATATATATATATATATATATATAGGTAGGTGCTCAAATGAAAACTTAAATATCATAAGAACCATGAGAACCAAGGATAGCCATTGGATTAGACACAAATCAAGGGTTTAGATTACCTTTTTAGTTTAAAAATTCGGTGGCATTCTTGTAATTAGGTTGACAGACAAAGAGAAGGGCAAAATACCATGTGTGTTCTAGAATTTGCCACGTCATCACCCAAAATTTCCCTAAATTTTCAAAATTAAATATCTCATTAACTACAAATCGAAAAAATAATCCGAGAACACTGATTTTTTTGTCTCGACGAGACGAATCAAACTACATCCCTGAAGATAGGGTTTTGAAAAAATAATATTAAACAACATCTAATTTTTAAAATACGCTTAGATACAATATGTGTTTGCCTATTGTATCTAACTGCATTGTTATGAACATTGTATTGGATACAATTGACTATTTAGCTATTGTATCTAACAGCAATGTGTCAACATTGCTGTTGGATACAATAGGTGTTTGCCTATTGTATCTAACTGAATTGTTATGAACATTGTAATGGATACAATAGCTATTTAGCTATTGTATCCAACAACAATGTATCAACATTGTTGTTGGATACAATAGGCAAACACCTATTGTATCCAATACAATGTTGACACATTGCTGTTAGATACAATAGCTAAATGGCTATTTGTATCAAATACAATGTTCATAACAATTCAGTTAGATACAATAGACAAACACTTATTGTATCCAACAGCAATGTTGACACATTGCTGTTAGATACAATAGCTAAATAGCTGTTTGTATCCAACATCAATGTTCATAACAATTCAGTTAGATAAAATAGGGAAATACCTATTGTATCCAACAGCAATGTTGACACATTGCTGTTAGATACAATAGCTAAATAGCTATTTGAATCCAACAGCAATGTTCATAACAATTCAGTTAGATACAATAGGCAAACACCTATTGTATCCAACAGCAATGTTGACACATTGCTGTTAGATACAATAGCTAAATAACTATTTGTATCCAATACAATGTTCATAACAATTCAGTTAGATACAATAGGCAAACACCTAATGTATCCAACTGCAATGTTGACACATTGCTGTTAGATACAATAGATAAATAGCCATTTGTATCCAATACAATTTCATAACAATTCCGTTAGATACAATAGGCAAACACCTATTGTATCCAACAGCAATGTTGACACATTGCTGTTAGATACAATAGCTAAATAGCCATTTGTATCCAATACAATGTTCATAACAATTCCGTTCGATACAATAGGCAAACACCTATTGTAACCAACAACAATGTTGACACATTGCTGTTAGATACAATAGCTAAATAACTATTTTTATCTAACAGCAATTTTCATACACATTGTTATTGGATACACTAGCTACTCTCATGTTGTATGCAATGCGATATTCATATCAATACAGTTAGATACAATAGCAAACACCTATTGTATCCAACATCAATGTTGAAACATTGCTATATAGATAAAATAGCTAAATAGCTATCGTATCCAATACATTGTTCATAACAATTCAGTTAGATACAATAGGTAAACGCCTATTGTATCCAACAGCAATATTGACACATTGCTGTTAAATACAATAGCTAAATACCTATTTGTATCCAATAGCAATGTTCATAACAATTCAATTAGATACAATAGGCAAACACCTATTGTATCCAACATCAATGTTGACACATTGCTGTTAGATACAATAGCTAAATAATCATTTGTATCTAATACAATGTTCATAACAATCCAGTTAGATACAGTAGGCAAACACCTTTTGTATCTAAGCGTATTTTAAAAATTTTACGTTGTTCAATACTATTTTTTCAAAACCCTATCTTCAGGGATGTAGTTTGATTCGTCTCGTCGAGAAAAAAAATCAGTGTTCTCGGATTATTTTTTCGATTTATAATTAATAAGATATTTAATTTTAAAAATTTAGGGAAATTTTGGGTGATGACGTGCCAAATTCTGGAACACACATGTTATTTTGCCCTTTCCTTTGTTTGTCAACCTAATTACAAGAATGCCACCGAAGTTTTAAACTAAAAAAGTAATCTAAACCCTTGATTTGTGTCTAATCCAATGACTATCATTGGTTCTCATGGTTCTCATGTAATTGAGTTCTCATAAGAGCATGACTATATATATATATATATATATATATATACTCCCTCCGTCCCAGCTCACTTGATACTTTTTGATCAAAACTGGTCAACTTAAGGTCGGTTTGAACAACACTTTATAGAAATATTTATGATCCGAACAAAAATTAAAAAAATGTAAAATGACCACCATTAAAAATCCTCTCAATAACAATTTTTAAAAAGTTTTTTGGAACATAAATATTTCTATAAAGTGTTGGTCAAACCGACCTTAACTTGACCAGTTTTGGTCAAAAAGTCTCAAGTGAGCGGGGACGGAGGGAGTATATATGAGTTGTTAGGATACCACCTTTTAGGGCATCCTAACAAATAGCTCATATTTATTTTTTTACCAAAATAACCCTTCATGCGTAAACTAAATTAGGAGGGAGGAGCCAAAAGTAAATTAAGAACATGTTAATTTAGGAAAATAATTAAACGGGAAGCCGATAATTTTTATTTTTTTATTGCCGTATCTTGCCTCTTCGTCTCCAGACTCCAGCTGCTCTCTTCTTCCCCAATATATCACATTCTTTAAAAAAAAAAAAAGATTTTCACAAAGTAGAAGATTTGCAGGTAACTACTATTCCACCATAATTGTTATCACTTTTTTCTTTATTTCTCTTTAGCTAACACTTTTAACATCCTCACGTTAATATTTTAATTTTGTTATTATTCATAAATAATTTGATTATTCATACTCCCACCGTCCCAAAATGAATGTATGAAATTATTCTTGATCAATAGTAATTTCACATATTTATTTTGGGACAGACATTACATAGCAAATTGCTTTATGTGTTTTACCGTAAAAGAACAAACAATTTTATTATTAATTCCATCTCTAAATGAATGAAAAATCATATTTTATTATTAATTCCATCTCTAAATGAATGAAAAATCATATTTATTTTTGTTGAAACTTTTTGAAAATTCATTTTGAGACGGACTGAATGCATATATACAATTTACACTTAAAAGTTGATAACCAAATAATTCAATATGTCTCTCATAAGTAATTAAAAATAGAGAATTCTCTAATTTTTTGTGTTCCTGAAGGTATGCATTTGCATTAAAGAGTCAACGGTTTAAAAATGAGGGGAAAGGGTGAAAAGTTAAATTTGGTTCAAACAGGTTTAATTAATGGAAACTGCTAATTTACTTTTGAGCCCTCACTATAAATTTAGTTTATGCATAAGATGGATGGTTGTTTTGGTCCAAGAAAAAGGGGACACTTGTTAGGATGCCCTAAAGATGGGTATCCTAGCAACTCCCTATATATATATATATATATATATATGAACTTGGATACATTAGGTTTTTTACCTAATGTATCTAATGGTTCATTTGGATACATTAGGTAAAAACTAATGTATCCAATGGTTCACTTGGATACATTGGATATCCACGATATTTAGGTTCTCATTTATATATATATATATATATATATATATATTATTTTTTCAATAAAAAAATCCTCTTTTTATAGTTATTTTTCATATTGTTATAGTTATTTATTGGGGTTAATTACAATTTGGTTCCTGATTTTTTCAAAAATTTGCAATGTTGATGCTGTATTTTCAATTTCGCCAATTGGTATACTCACTTTGTCATTTTGTTGCAATCTGACTACAAAAGTAACTGGATGTTAGTTTTTTAACAGATTTTATGTCGTATGACTAGCACGTGACTTTTTCAAAAAAGTCAAGCGTGACCAATATAAATGGGACGGAGGGAGTAGTTTTTCAGGTTTCTTTATTAATCGATATCTTAATTAAACTATTACAAGAGATAAATAAAGCTAGTTACGTTCATAGAAGGTTGATAAAAAAAATAGCATACTCCTCTCCTCTGTTCTAAATTGAAAGTCATATTTGACTTTTTAAACATTTTAAGAGTGAAAATTCAACGATTTTGAAGCTGTTATTTTGGAAACGAGACTAAATTTGTGAAACAAACAAAAAGGGGAAATGAGACTATCATTAAAAAATCAACCCCATCATATGGAGAGGATAAAAAATGAGGAAAATTTTGAGCGTAGTCATCAATCAATCCATTTTCATAAGGAATACTTGAGGCAAAGTTTGCCCCTTTCCCTTATTCACACAAAATTCAAAACAAAAATCCATATATTTGATTCATTGCACACACTTGAAAACTCTACATAACACAAATATTTACAAACTCAAACTTGTGTTAGGCTTACTGAGATGGTAAGCTACAACAAATTTCAACCTTTCTCTCTCTCTCTACCTTTGGTTCAAAACGAGGGCAAGGTTGCGAAGCTCCTCAAATGCATGCATTGTTTCTGCATCAAATCCTCCAGCAAACTGCAATAAGCAATAAAAACTATTCATTCATCAATAAACAACGAGCAACAATAAAGTCCCTCCGTCCCGGAAAGATAGTCTCATTTGGTTTTGATGGTCTAACACAAGTGAGCTTTGACCAAACATCGATGGTCAACTAAAGGCAGCCCAATTGGTATTGTTACTTGAGAAAGATAGGTAGAGAGGCAAGAGAATTACAAACCTGATGGACACGAAAAGCGAATCTCACTCCTTGAAGAAGCATATAGTCCATTGACGAATCTTTTTCTGATGTTCCTTTTGATTTAAGTTCTATAGCAACTCTTTTCATGTACATCTTTGCCATCTTGACTGAGCCCAACTTTATCTGCAGTTAGGCCGTGAGACGATCTTAAAATGAAATTGCTTAAAAGTTTACATGTGACCCTAAATATAGAAGATAATTGAGTTGCAGCACTTGGAGGAAATTGAAGACTAATACATGGATGTATACGAGTTCATTATCCAAAAATTCATACTCTTAATCCTGTCAAAGAAAAGTAAGGGCCAAGGATGTTCAAAGAAAGGCTGTTCCTTTCTTCGCTCCCGTTGCGGGTTTAAGCAGAGATATTACTTTTCCATCTTAACAGCAGATTGAAAAATGAGTAAACTGTTGGAAAAATGTGTAATAATGTGAAGGAAATTTGCGCGCGTTTCCTTGAGAAAATCATTTGTTGATTAAGGTGAACATAATATTTTCTACATACTAGAAATAAGTTGGTGTGTCCAATTTATTTAATGGATGATAGAAAATAGAAGCTCAAATGAAATGGGTAAGTTGGGAAGTGGGTGAGTATCCCACATTGAATGGGAAGGTAAAATGCATATGGGTTCCTTCTTTAAAATGGGTATCCCAAAAGGGATAAGGAGGGAAATAATGAAAAGGTTAATTGGTGGGTAAAGTCTTTGTGACTTATCCCACATTGGTTTGAAACAAAAGTTTGAGCTAGTTTAAATACAATGACCCATTTGTATGGGTTAAGATTGTATGGAGTAGAGGCTCTCTCTCGCGCCCGGGTGTGAGGGGGGGTGCAAATTTGAGTTGAAATTTGACGATTTGTGCCACGGACCGATGGACTCATGTGTGCGCGACCTGCGGACACGAATGTAGCTCCATGTTAATTGTTTTATTTTTTCCATCCCAGCTAGCAGCAGACTGTAATTCAAATTTGTGATAAAATTGTAACAGTCAATCCTTTTTAATTCTGTGTTGAATGCAGCATTAAATCTCATTTAACAGCAAAATTAAAATTCCATTTACTGCCATTGATTCTTAAGATTGGAGTGGGTTTTTTAGCAGAATAAATTCGAAATGTTCACAAGAGTTTCGAACACAGAAAATTTCCATCAGTTCCTCTCTCTCGTTCGTATCCTGTTCTTTGGCCCTCTTTGCAATTTCGTGGTGACATCGACCAGGCACTATTTTAGCTCGCCGGAGGTTCCAATGTGCAGATTCCGTCCGGTTAACCCGTTGTATCCTGGGAGGCGAACGTCCAAGAACACCTCAAGCACAACTCGGTGAGGGGGCGAATTTGTCTTAAGGAGAGTGTGGCATTCACACGACTCGGGCAATCCAAGAAGATTTCTGTTTTCCGTTTCTGATATTATTGTTTGTTTCTGTTTTGTTTTCAAGTTCTGTAAATTTTGTATAACATAAACTGCATTTTTGCCATTCGTACTATTGAGTTTTTTCATATTTACATCTGTACTACCGAAACAATAAAAGTAACCTGCGTACTTGTAACGACCCCAAAACCCGTCCCTATTTATTTTAAATTTTTGTGATTTTTAATTTGACATTATGTGTGCATTTTATGTGTTGCATCATATTTCATGACGGGAAAATCACTAAAATATGCAACGTATCGGGTGTTAAAAGTCAATTAATGCAACGTAGTGTTTACTTTTGAAAATAGACAACGTACTTGCTTATTGTGTATCAAATAATACAACGTAATAACTTTTTAGCCTCTACTACGTTGCATTAATTGATACAACGTACTTCAAGTACGTTTGTCAAATTGTTCAAATTTTTGCATTATTTGATACAACTACTTCAAGTACGTTTCACAATGTAAGAATTCGCTAGTACGTTGCATTAATTGATATAAATCGGACACTACGTTGCATAAATTGGTCGTTTGCCCATTTTATGACTTGCACATATTGTATGATTAAAGGTGCTATTTATTTGGTTAATAGTAATAATGGTTAAAGGAGTTAAATGATTAAGTTGAAACCTTAGGGTCCTTTGTGAAATTATAACTACAAGGGCTTAAGTGTTAAAAATGAAAGTCCAGTGACTAAAGTATGAAAATTGGGGTAAAAATCTTTATAAACTTATTTTTACTCTCTTCCTCTGCCTTCATACTTTCCCAGAGAACTTTTCCTCGTTCATTCCTAGGGTTAGGAGAAAAAGGTAAGTTCAACCTATTTCGATTTAATTCTTTTTATTTACTTATCCGTTTTAAAATCTAATTATATAAAAATGATCAGGGCGTTGAATAGGTCATTTCTACCCGAACAAAACATATTTCTGCGATACTTTTTCCGGAAATAGGTAAGTTACTAATTCCCCTTTAAATGTTAAAATGGTCATATATGTTATACTTGATACTTGTGATTGTTATTTTTGTGATTTGGATGATTTTTGTGATACTTGTAATTTTGGGACAAAGGGAGTATTAAAATATTGTGAAGAAAACAATGACTTAGGCTTGAAAGTGGTGTTTGGGCATATATTGCACTTATGAGTATTGTTAATATTGTTAAAATGTTATTGAAAGTATACTCCTACGATTGGGACGGATGAATTTGGCTTGCAGGAGAAATTTGAGAATTCTGAGTCAGGCTTGTGGGCGACCGCCCACAACTACTGAAAGGTTTGGTCTGGGACAGAGTATTTTGGGCGACCGCCCATAATTGCTGAAAAGTTGAGTTGTTCCATTTCAAGTGATTTAAAGTTCAATCTTGGTCTAAGCCTTAGGTGATATCCTAGAGTACTTAGAGGGTTGTTGTGGAACACCCTAGTGTTTGAAATTGGTTCCTTTGTGAGCATAAGAGTTGTGGAATTTGACTAAATGTTGATTGGATATTGGTGAACATCTTTTGATGTGGTTTGGATTGGTTCATCTTTGTGATGTGTTTGGCTTGGTCCCCTACATTGGAATCATTGCCCCCGGTTGTTGTTTAAGCAAGTATTCATTACTATGCTCGTGTTTAAAGTCCAGCTGGTACTTGTTGTGGTGTCGGGCAGTGGTAGAGATTATAATGGCACACGAGCCAAGTTCATTGTAAGGCTTCTACCATTGGTTTTCCATTTTTAACCCCCTTCCTTGGGCCACGGATTGGGTTTGGGCTAGCTCTCCTTTGTGTGAGTTTAGTCACCGTTTGGGTTATGACTTTGTGTCATTTTCCCCCCGTTATTGTTGTTGTTATTTGGTTCATGAACCGGTTTCAGCCCTTTGGTGCTGCTCAGTCGATACCTCTCAGATGGTTATATGTTTGATTCGAGAACCTTGGCTCAGTATCCACAGTTGAGTGTTTATTTCCGCCTTACGTGTGGAAAGATGAGTTGGCTTTGCCTATCATGTTACGTGCTATGTGAATGTTTATTGGCATTGTTCAATTATGAGTATCATTTCAGCATGTAACGTAGTTGCATTTTAGTAGCTTACTGAGATTCATTCTCACCCTTTATTTGTTTACTGTTTTAGATAAAGGAGAGCCCAGGGGATAGGTCACTTCACAAGGGAGGACGTCGAGGTGGTGATTTTGGGTAAAACATTTTGGGAAAGTAAGTTTGGTATGTAAATGTTACATTATGTAAATGTATAACCTTTTGGGTAGTGTACCCGTGACTTCATCTTTGTATCACCTATTTTTGGAACATGTTGGTGATTTGTAAATTTGTAAGTAAAGTGTGTAAGCCTTGTGGCTAAGTATTTGGGTTGTGAAAGTTTGTTTGTGTGAAATGAAACCAAGTTTCAAGTAAATGTGTTTGGATATATGAAACTTTTATGAAAGTACATTTCGAAAGATTTTCCTAAAATGTTTTATGACGTCTTCCGATCGTGTCCCGAGCGTGGGGCTAAGTAGGACCACGGGTACGGGGCACGACAGTACTATTGAGAAATTAGCAAAACTAACCAAAATCGTTAATGGGTGTCAATGGACGTTAATGGGCGTTAAAAATTTAACGGATATGTCTATTAATATTTTCAATTTGCCCCCCTTAACTAGAAAACTTTTTTTTAACAATTAACTACAAATTTAATATTTCTTTGGTTGACTTTTTTTACGTTTTATTTCAGAAATTAATAATACAATTATATTAACTTTTTATATGTACCCCTTGTTTCAAACTTTTATTGTTTTTAATTTTCACAATAAAAATATTCAGAAAATATTTTTGTAAAATAAAGAGGATTAATTGTAATAACCTAAGATTTAAACATTCAAAATTAGTAACCTTAAAAATTAAAAGTTGTATAGAGTTAATAATAGGAAAACTTCAAAGTGAAATAATAATAGGAAAACTTTTTTTTTACAGGAAAAGTTACAAAAAAAGAAGCTAATTTATTTATACTTCACAAATAACCAAGCCAAGTTGATAAGAAATTGGTTGATTTTATTTACATACAATATTTTTTATTTTTATTTTAAGTTGGGTGTACTTCAAAGTTTTGGAAAAAAATAATAATAAGTAATTGGTTATTTTTATTTTTAAAATTAATTTGTAACTGTTTAATTACAAAGAAAAAATTTGCAAGTTTAATTGAAAACGGAGGTTCCTAACGATAATGGCGCAAGTGACTAACACGAAAAATGTCAAAATTTTAGGATGAAAACGGAAACAAATGCATAGATTAAGGCTGAACCAGTTATTTAGCTTGTTAAGTTTCTAACACCTATTAACGTCCATTAAATTTTTTAACGATTTTGGTTAGTTTTGCTAATTAATCAATAGTACGCTTGTTCCTTTTGTTGTTTAGATAGTACGGAAGTTAAAGTGATATTCTTGACATAGTACGGATGTCAGAAATGTGGTTTACTCATTGAAAAATATAATATTTCCCTTCTTGCTCTACTCCACTTCATACTTTCACGGCAATGTTAATCATCTTCTCTCTAATTGCTCCTACTTATATATCTTTATCCTCCGTATCTCTTTCTATTTCATCATCCTCTCCTAAAGGCATCTCCACTGGGATAACAATAATCCTTTTGGCATGTTTGTTGTTCCCAATTGAACTGATCATGTGCAGTTTGGTTAATGATTGAGCAAAACCAAACAAAGTAAACTGGTTGCACTCCAAGTATATTAACATATACTCCCTCTGTCTCACTCGAAATAAGACGTTTTGCCATTTTGGGCGTCCTACCCGAAATAGGACATCCAAGAATAGAAAGTTTTAAGGGACCCACTTGTCATACTCACAACTTTTCATTTATTATTCTCTACCCACTTTATCTCTCCTTCGTACTCACAACACCTACTTTACAAACCACTTTTTACAATAAAATATTAGTATTCCTTAATACCCGTGCCGGGACCAAGAATCCTATTTCGGGTGGGACGGAGGGAGTATTGTGACATTATGTAATTTTGTAACTCTTGGAGGCAAGGAAATATAGTTTATATTTGCTCAGATACATAGACAAATTCATTTATTTGTAGGTAAGCATAAGCATTCATAGATCATATTTTTCTATAGAAATAGTAGGCAAGAAGCTTATCTAAAAAGATAGATTTTTATTTGTAGGTAAGCATAAGCATTCATAGATCATAACCAAACCTTGCTTAATATTCCACTGTCAAGCATCCAGTCTGTGGGAATATTAAACTCCTTGCAGTGACGCATCAATGTATCCCTCGTCCGCACAAGGCTATACACAACTCTTTCCATCCTGACCAATAAAAGAAATTTATGAACCAAAAGCAACCTTATTAGCCAGAGTATGAGATCAAGAAAGGCATACTATACGTTGATGAAAGTAATGATTTCTTACTTCTCGGTCAAAGTCACCATTTTTTTCAATGCAATGTCACTCGGCAAACGAGAATCTTCCTTGTAATTAGAAATTTCATACTCTAGTTTCTTGAGGTCTCTGTACCCAAATGCTGCCTCCCTTAACGTGTCTGCTTTTTTCTCAGGCCAATCAAAGTGCTTTAGGACAGCTCTCTCATCTACCTTTTGAGAGAAAAATAAAAGGGCATATTAAGGAAAAATATGGGGATGCAGAAAATCAAATTACTCATCCACACCACCACTCCCCCCCCCCCCCCAACTAATACCTGTGTTACTATTTACTAAGTCTCATTTAGGATAAACTGGTACATAGAACTTCATACTAGGACATAAAAATATGATCTTTTTATTTTTCTGAACAGAGAACAAAACTAACTTAATTATTGTAACAGAGGTATATGATTTATAACATCTTCATCTTCCTTAACTTGGTTGCCAAGTCTTCAGGTCTTTCAAGACCCGGTAAATCTGAGTTTACAAAGAATGTTTTTTAGCAGGCTTGTAAATGACCATCGGTATCATTGATTCCCTAAATTTTATTACGTCTCCTAAGAAGTGAACTAACGGAACAATATAGTAAGACAATCACATTAAGAATAGCTACTGAAGTCCATATTTTGATCAGGTGAGACAAACTTACTAGGAAGCAGAGCTCTTCATCTAGCCACTTAACAAACGCGACCACATCTTCAATTTTGGGATAAACAGCATCATTGACCTCTCGTATCAGGGAGTTCACAAACTCTCCTTGAGTCTCAACATCCTCCTTAATCTAAACACAGAAAAAAGGCAGGATTAAACTTGATTAAACAACAACAAATCAGAGCACATATCTTTTTCATGATTCAATGGGCTTTCAAGTTGCAAGAAAACAGTTGTCAACAACTTCAATCATTTCAAATAATAATAATCAAACAATTCAACAAATATGTGCTGGAACTTACAGCAAGCAAATGTGATGATCGGTTTTCGATTTCCCCAATCATGCTAGTACGAACATTCGCAACATCTGACGCATCAGCTACTCCTCCGCTCAAAGAGTCTCTCCGTGAATCTCTTTTCATAAGCGAATGATAGAACTCAACAACTTGTGGAGCACGTTGAACCATTCCCACACTACCTCTAGCTGTAAACTTTGGGGGAGGTGGAGGGGGTGGTGGAGGTGGGGGAAGAATTTGAGCCTTATGTTCTACTTCTGTATTCTCACTTAGAGTAGCACATGAGGGCCTTGGAGGAGGATTAGGAATACGCAAGGCTCGTTTCTTGACATCCAAAGAAGCCTTCACTTCAGTAACTTCCTGAGATGAGCTCAAGAATTCAGATCTTTGAACTACCCCCAGATCATATATTTGAGAAACTACTGAAACTGGCTCTGTTTCTACTTCTTTTGAACATATAAAGGTATCAGATTGCCTTCTCCTATTAAGTATTATATCTTCTGGACAACATTTTGTGTTACTTATAGAGTGACGTCTTTTCGTACTTAAAGCTTCAAGCCAATCAGTATTTTTCACGAAATTATCCGGGCTATCAGAGTGCTGTAAATCTTCCTCAGTAATAGGCCATTTCTTCAGTTTCTTGATCAAACTAAACCTCTTTGCACTACTAAGAATTTCAGCATTTTCATCATTTGGTAAAGAGAGAAAGGCATCCAAATTGATATGTGTATCGACTGAATCCGGGCTTGATGTCTTATCAGAACTATCGGAAGAGAAATTCTGCAACTCATTTCTAAGACAGGAATTCACCCACCTTAAGTAAGCAAGCTCCTCAACTTCATTCAACCTACTCATTTGTAGACCTTCGACTTGTTTGCATAAATCTTCATTTGTTTGTCTTAACAAAGAAGACTCAGCTCTCATCTTCTCAAAGATATCACCCTGACAATGATTAATAAAAAAATGTTGGAGTTAATAAAAAAAATGACAGAAAATAATAGCAAATCAATTGCGCGCGCACACACACACAAGAGAATGATGATAACCTCAAGTTTCGGGGGAGCTGGCTGCTGAGATTGCATAGATGAAATTTTGCATGAAAGATTTCTCTTCTGAAGCTGAAGCTCTTTATTTACGCGCCTCAATTCGAGAACCTCTATCTCAAGACCATTTTCCCCTTTTGAACAATTTCCATGGGCTGGAGAAATCAATTGCTCGGAAAAGCTGATTTTCTCTGATTCAAGCGCACTAACTCTTTTAACAAGGCAATCAATTTCACCCTTCTTCAAATCAAGCTCATTTTCCAGTTCCAAAATTTTAGGGTTCCTCTTACAATCCGACAACTCAGCTAGCAATTTAGCTTCCCTATCTTTCGATTCTTGAAGCAAGCTTCTCAAATGATCAATCTCCAACAACAAATCCCTAGATCCCGGAGACTTTGTCCGATTAATAAACTGAATCCCCTGAGGATGAATCTGTGTAGCATTGATCGAACACGATAAATCCCCAATCAAAGAACGCTTCACTCGTACCTGCGGCGTAACCACGGATGGGTTCTTCTGGTCGTTCAAATTCGAGCTCGCCAATGGTACTTTCTTGATTGGAGGCTTCGATTTCTTCTCGGCTGAAAATCCCTTCACGATTTGAGAACCCCATGAGGATCTTGGCTTGGTTGAACCACTGTAAGTTTTACCTTTGAGTGATGGACAATTTTGATCGGATATTTTCGATGATTTCCCTCTTTTCTCACAAGGGTTTTCTTCACCCATCTCGTCCTAGCTAAAGAAAATGAAACCCAGAAATTTTGAAATTGGTTTGAAGATAGTTGTGATGATTTTAGGGCATTGGGTTGTGAGTCTGTGCTGTGAGTGTGTTTTGCGAGAAAAGGGGCACGCTGTCTGTCTAGGGCAAGTTTGAATTTTCGAATTTTGAATGGAGAAAGCAAAGGCTGAATAGTGTCAGGGCTCGAATGCAACGGTCCTTTTATAAGGGTGGGTCCTAAGAAATGGTTCTTTTCAAAAAATTACAAAAAACTCCCCTACATTATTTCTATTTTCTAATTGATCCTACCCTTTTTCTTGCCCTCTAGTGGATACTTAACGGGTTCTGAATTCCATAGAGTGTTATTAACGTGAATTTTTTGTTTCAATTTATTTAATTTAAGGCTTGAAATTGTATTATTTTTTGTTATAATGGGGCTTTTGGGCGAAATTCGTTAGAAAATTATTTTAAGATGTCACATGTCAAGCAAATCTATACTATAGTATTTTAAAGTTGGTGAAAACAATTCTAGGCATGACACGTAAGCAATAAAATGGTTTATCTTGATTGTGAGGCTTCCATGTAGGATGATTGTTTCATTTCCAAAGTCTTTTGATATTCCGCTACCTATGTAATAATATTAGTTGATCATAATAGGTATGTAATTGGGTACTTAGAATCACTTTTCTCTTTACATAAGTTATGTAAATAACATATATAAAGAGAAGAGTATTCTATAAGAACATGTTAGTATATAATAGAACCCATACTCTTATATATAGAATAGAAATGTAGATTAGGCAGGGAATGCATTTAATTGTGTGACTTTTCAACTAATGTGACTTTTCAACTAATCAAGTTATATCCTTCAAAAAAGAAAAAAAAAACACTAATCAAATTATAGGATAAGACTCATTGCATTTAAATTCGGTGCATGAATTACAATAATTACTCCTAATTGAAAAAGAAAACTGAAAAAGAATACGAAAGATTATAAGGTCATACATTAGACATTCATTAAGAGATACTTTAAACATTCATACATAACCACCCAAGAATTTGAAAGATATAGGAGCATTTATGTTTAAATGAATTTTGTGCATGTCTTTTTAGTTTCCTTTCCTTCAACTCCCTAATTAATAATATAAATACTTTTTAATCACTTTTAATAAAAGAATGCATACAATCTTTGCATGCAAATATAAATACTTTTTAATCACTTTTAAAATTACTATTAATATTATTAGTTAATTATTAATTAATTATAATAATTACATTATATGTTAATGATTACATTTAACACTACATATACATACATAGACCCGTATGGATTGTGAAAGGTCATACATTAAACATTCATTAAAAGATACTTTACACATTCATACATAACCGCCCAAGAATATGAAAGATATAGGAGTATTTATGTTTGAATGAATGTTGTTCATGTCTTTTTAGTTTCATTTCCTTCAACTCCCTAATTAATAATATAAATACTTTTTAATCACTTTTAATAAAAGAATGCATACAGTTTTTGCATGGGAATATAAATATGAGAAAGAAAATTTGTTTTTGTTGTTGTTGTATTTCTCTTATCATTGTTTGTGTGATATTTTGATTGATTTTGTTGGTGAAAATTTATGAGCTTTATTAATTTTGTTATGTTTTTATTTTTTGCAGCTACCCACGTGGATACTTTTGAAATTGTTATTGTTCAAAGTTGTAAGATTCATTGCTTTACACGTTGTTTCTTTAAGTTTCTATTTTTGTTTATGTTTTTTTTTAATATCACATACACTTTTGTTGGCTATCACTGATTCTTCTTTATCTATTTGCAGAAACCTCTATAATCTTCATTCATTTACCTTGGTTTTGGACTACAAATTTGAAGTAATAAAAATATGCCCATGAAGCACTGTGAAGGTCTGCTTTGTTTTGCAATAATTATAGTAAAATATATACATGGAAATTTTGAGATTTGTAAACCGGAAACTCTTCTTAACCCATAAAAGTATGTTCCTAGATGTTTACATAATTTTATGCAAAATTTACATATTTATTTTCACCCATCTTGTATGACAATAAAATCTGTCAAAATGTGTTTCCATTTAAGGTCTTAAATGTCTCCATGTATTTAATTGATCAAAACTAATTTTCTGAATTTAAAAACTTCGAGTTTCATGTATTTTTATTTTATCGACAACTTTCATGTTTTGAGTTTTTCTATTTGAGTTTGTTTTCATGATTGAATTTTCCAATCTTTTACTGGTGTGCTTTATTGGCAGCAACTAATCTAAGACTAGCATGTTGTAACTTTATTCATTTGAATATGATTTATATCTCTTAAAATCATATAAAAAATCGTGGACTTTCCTCATTGAGTTAAGAGCAATTTAAGCTTTTGAATTATGTCATTTGGTTAAGAAATAAATTAGATAACAATTGGTAATGAAAAGTGGTTCAATAGTTAATTCAAAATATATTTTCAAGGACCATTTTTTTTAAGAAAAATAGATAAAGAAGGTCTTCTATAGTGATTGACACTTACTCAAATATTTCACATTTTTTTACTTCTACTTTTTATTTTAGAATTGTTACTATAATAAAATAAAAATTATTATAGTAAAATAAAATTATTTATCAAACTGGGTTCGCACTAGTGCAACTTAAAATGTGACAGGTCTAATAATTTTGCGTGAGAATAACTTAAAAATAATATTTTATCATTTCAGATCATAATGAACATAATCTTAAGTTTTGTTTCCCAAATTTAGTAAGGACTACCATACTTTGAACCCAAATTTGAAAATGTATCATGACTTGAGTTTGAACCCTGATTTGTCATTTTTTAATAAATAAATTAGTTTAAGCCTTACTATTGAAAATTAATTTATGTTTTATACAACTGGGCTACAAGTAGGGGTGGAAATGGTTCGGCTCAAACCGCGGTTCGGAACCGAGCCGAGCCAAACCGTGCGGTTTAGCTCGGTTTTTAAACTTATGCGGTTAAGCTCGGTTTCGAAAATTGATAAACCACACGGTTCGGTTCGGCTCACGGTCTGACCCTTCAAGCCGAACCGAGCCAAACAGTTTCGAGCTGAACCCACAAAAGAGGTGGCAGCATATATGGGGGCCATAAGGATGATAGCGATTATGGCCTTCTGCTCCTTTGGGTTTTTCCAGTAAAAGATATGCTGAGATAGTAGTTGCACCGTGAAGTAGACATGTCCAAACGGTTCCGATTCCGGTTCCCGGTTCCGGAACCGCCGGTTCCCGGTTCCCAAATGGCCGGAACCGTATTCGAACCATCTTAATCCGGTTCCCGGTTCTCGTTTCTATCCGCCGGTTCCGGTTCCGACGGTTCCACCGGTTCCATCTCACCATCTAATAAGTATGTAATACTCCCTCCGTCCCAAAATATTTGTAGTTTAAAATGTAATACTCCCGCCATTTCAAAATACTTGTAGTTTAAGGAGTTGAAGTTTGTCCCAAAATATTTGTAGATTTGCTATTATCTATACATTTTTGACATTGTTTATCAAATATACCGTTATTTATGATAGTGTTGTCATTGTAAAAGTATTAAATTGTCTTGATACTGAAAATGTTCCAAGAGTAATATAGTCCATTACACATGTATTAATTTTTTTTTTCTTAATTTGTGTGAAAATCCTAGAACTACAAGTATTTTGGGACAGAGGGAGTATGTATATCAGTATATAAATTAGCTAGCAGCCAACCTACCATAATGATCAAACATCTTTAAAGTCCTCTGATGCAGAGAACCGTTCAGTTCCCGGTTCCCGGTTCTCGGTTCCGGCTCTCGGTTCCCGGTTCCGCGGTTCTGAATATGTTGGATTCGTATTCGAACCGTTTCAATCCGGTTCTCGGTTCCGTTCGGTTCCCGGTTCCGGCGGTTCCCGGTTCTCGCCGGTTCCCGGTTCCGGTTCTACCCGCCGGTTCCGTCGGTTCTCGGTTCTATTTGGACATGTCTACCGTGAAGTGCATTGTAGCCAGCACGCAACCCCCAGATGCTAGCAGAGTAATCTCTTTTGCATTCATTTTACTGAAATCCATCGCCTAACACTTAACTGACCACACAGAGCTTGATCTGCACCAAGGAATATCTAGAAAATCATTTTCATCAGTTATATCTTCAGATGACCATATTGTACCATTTTCATCCATATAGGCTTCAGGAAGGCGTGAAGTATGAAAAGGCATCAAGCTTTATTTTCATAATGCAGATTGCAGAGTACAACCTTCATCACTTTCATTCATTTACAAACCATTTTCATCAATTACTCCCTATGTCTCAAAATGATAGTCCCATTTCCCCTTACTTCGACTGGCTCTGGTGTAAGAGTTGTAGTTCAAACCGCGGTTTAAGCCACGGTTTAAACCGTAAAATCAGATCGTGGTTCAAACCGAGCCGAGCCGAACCGTGATGGTTTAGCTCAACTCGGCTTGGACTATTTTGTGGTTCAGCTCGGTTTGGGATTTCTCCAAACCGATGTATAGCGATTTGGCTTCTAAATTACTCCAAACCGAGCTAAACCGAACCATTTCCACCCTTAGCTACAAGTAGTGGTTATGTGGACTTCCTGGAGGTATGTTGTCATTCAGGGACTCCTAACCACCGTACGACGGGTGTTTTAACACCAAAAAAATTTTGATTCGACCCCTAACCTTCTAAACTGCACCCTTTACCCCTATAAACTACTCCCTCCGTCCCGAAGTAAGGGTCCTACCCCTCATTTTCACGCTTATTAATAAATATTGGAAGTAATGTAAATGTTGTGAGTGTAAAAGTAAAGTAGGAGAGAGAATGAGTGGGAGAGAATAGTGAATTGATTGGTGTTGTGAGTATAAAAGTAAAATAGAAAAGAGAATGAGTGAGGTGAATAGTAAAGATTCTTTGCCATTTTAGGAATAGGACTCTTACTCTAGGACGTACCAAAATGAAAAGTAGGACTCTTACTCTGGAATGGAGGGAGTACCTTTTATGACCTTGGGGTGGGATCCTAAGGTAATTTGATTCCCCTATTATCATATTTACTCCCGTTACAAAACAACAACATTACACACACTCTACTCTTCTCTGCACTTACATCCATCACACAACTATTGGAACTTGTGAGGAAATATGAAGAAAAAAACCTAGAGGTGTTTACTGGAAAATAGAGATTTCAAGGTTTTGGAGATTTTGATCGTGTGCGCTAAAATGAGCGTAACTTTTGATTCCGGATGAGTTAAGGAACGCACAACATTTCAAATCGAAGCTCTTTTCGAGACAGACAAAAGTCATCGGGCATAGCCCCATGACACACGTCTTTATAAATCAAAAAGCTCGAATCTTGGAGACCAAATAAGCTGCTGAAATTATTATAAATTAATATTAAGATTTTAATATTATTTATGCTTTCTTATTTTTGAATATTACCAATAAAATTGTCAGACAGTTTTAACTGCCAAACAGTTTTGTCTGAAAGGGTGTGACTCTTTGAAGGATTGTGATTGGTTAAGATTCCAAAGTCAGCCCTATATAAACACTATCAGATTGTGTTTCTCAACACCGAAAAATTCATCTTCTTCCTCTCTTTTATCACTAAGAAAGCATTATGTAAATTCGCCAGGGACAAGTTCTTCTGCAAGAACTTGCTCCGAATAGTTGTATCCTCAAGCCAGACGTCCAGACTGCAACAGGAGCGGGGACGAATTTCTGTCTTAGGACACTGCCATAACATAGCAGGCCTCTATTCAATTTGTAGCGTTATCAGGTTTTTCTTATTTCTGCAATTTATTTTGTATCGAATATATATAATGTTTGTATTAATATGTTTGTCTTATACTCTGTATAAGACAAACATATTCTCTAATGTTATTGGCATCTCACTAAATGGCATGTAGAAGGTATTATTCTATGGGTTCCACCCGCTCTACGCATGTACAAACCAAATCTTTTATCTACCGCTTCACAAAATGATGTTTTTTGTGATAGTAGAGTTAAGCTCTTGACAATTTTCTTCCACAAAATGATGTTTTTGTGAAAATTAGTTTTCCATAAACAATAAAAAATGTCCTTCATTTTCAAACAAAAAATAGGTTTCAGTGAGATAAAAACCAAATTCAATGATATAAAAATCTGTTTTTTTTTTTTTTTTTAATATTTTAAAAAAAGAAATTTCTCATAAGACTTGATCAATAAAAATTGGGGTTTTTCTAAAAACTAAAAATAAAAATTGGGGGTTAAGAGGAGTGTGCTTGGAAGGGGTGTGTATAATATAAACAGGGAACATCACTCAGGAAGCCGGAAGGGTAGTGGTCGTACTAATTCCGATCAAGAAAGAGAGAGGTCGCCGGCGACAGAGAAGGATGAATTTGCAGGCATTCGCAGCCATAACTAAAGAAGCCCTAGGCAAAAGTTTTTCAGTAGCTACATTTTTCTGTGCCCTTCATGTCACTAACAACTACCTCTGCACCCTCGCTCAAGTAATTCTCACTCCTTCATTTTTCTCTCATCAATTACTAATCCTTTTCCTTTTAATATGAATTTTCTGAAAACTAAACGTAGAATAGTTTTGACAATCGCTGAATACCTAATGAAAAACCTGTTAAATCTGCCTTTCGTTTTGATTAGAATCCTAATTTGCTCTACTTCCATCGGAATTGCGTCCTAATTTTGCGATTTTGGTGTTAGTATTTGAATATATAGGTTGAAATGTTAGATCTTGCTTTTAATTTTGTTTTTTCATCAAATTTTCATTAAGTTACTGTGTGTGTGTGTGTGTGTGTTTTCCAGGTATATGGCCCTAGCATGCTCCCAACCTTTAATATAACTGGTGCTTTTGTATTGGCTGACAAAATTTCCCCCCGGTTTGGAAAAGTGGGTCCGGGTGATGTTGTCCTCATCCGGTCGGTGGAGAAGCCACGCCGGATAATTTGTAAGAGAGTTGTGGGGGTGGAAGGCGATACAGTCACATACAGAGTTGACCCAAAGAACAGTGATAAAACAGATACTCTTGTTGTATGATACATTTATTTCTGCACTCTTTTTTTATGGAATGGTTTTACGCCTTGAGTTTATTGGTTTATCAGTCTGTTTTTTTGGACTGTTTGATGGGTTTCATTTTAAAAAAAAAAAAATATTGTGTTTTTGTTGTTTATAAGATTATAAGTTTGTACTGGATTCATGTACAGGTTCCAAAGGGTCACATTTGGATTGAGGGAGATAACATATATGCGTCCAACGATTCAAGAAAATTTGGACCGGTTCCTTATGGACTTCTTCATGGCCGAATATTTTGGAAAGTAAGTGTTTATCATATAGCTATTTCATATGTTACGTTTTGTGTTTGCTTGATTTTTGGTTCTATCAGCTTGTAAACTCTCAAGCTACAATCATGGTGATATAAGAACTTTCTACTTGCTAATCATCATTAAAGTCATACTAACTACTACCTACGTCCCAAAATAAATGTCCAAATAATTTCAAATTTGATTTTTTTCAGACATTTATTTTGGGACGAAGGGAGTTAATATTTACATAATATTGAGAAACTTAGGGTCGTATTAGAATTAGGCTGGGTCCACTGCCATGTTGATAACACAAGTTAGGGGAAACTTCAGCTATATGATTTGAGGTTATTGTTTAGTATTCACTATTCAGAACCATTCATTGAAATATGTGCTATCCCTAAAAGCGAAACTATATCCACACTATGGATTTCAAGTTGATCCCCACATACGAATATTGGATTAGCGAAAGTGCTTGCTTCATAGTGCTGATGACCGTTACTCTGCTGAACACTTGCTTAGGGCTTTGTCTTCAGAAATTGTTCAAAGATATAAAAGCTGAGTTGTTGGATGAAAGAATGATAGGGTAACCAGCTTCTTGTCTATGTACACGGATATACATCAGATAAGCTCATTGCATTTGGGTTTGGTTTTTTCTTTTTTCTTTTTCCCAGCTAAATGTCACTGTTGACTTTCTTGATTTCCTCAATTTGATTTACTAAGCAAAACTTTGATTTCATTAATATTTCTGTAAAATCAAGTGCTAGTCATTTAGGGTACCTGTAGTTTGCTCTACTACTATACATCGTGACAACCACGTTCAATTTCTATTACTTTTGTCAATATTCTTTTATCTGTAATTCATATCAATAAGACTTCTCTCATCAACGTCTAACCATGTAGTGAAAGAAGAGTCTCACATCTTACAACTTACATGTTCATAGTTGTTAAAGGCGAAAGGCTAGAGGTGGGCGAGAGGTTCATCGAAAAGGCGAAAGGCGAGGCGGATGAAAGGCAGCCGAAAGGCGAGCAAGGCGGTAAAATAGAACAAAAAAATAGTACTCCATCTGTCCCTAAATGAGTGTCCATTTTCAGGAAATTTTTGTCCCAAATGATTGTCCATTTTGATCATAACTTTGTCCCTAAATGTTTTTTTTCCAAAAAAAATTCACCGGTCTCTTTATACTTGCAAAAACTAAATGTTTGTAAAGAGAATTACAAGATTATATATGAATTTTGCCATTAAATTGTACAAAAAGTTATGTCCCTTAAAATAAAATTTGGACACTCATTTAGGGACAGAGGTAGTATAATAAAATATATGTAACATATATTAAACAAAGCTTAAACATGTTATGAACAAGAATATTGCGTTAAATAAACGTCACAATTTGACACATAATAGCAACATAATACAACTAAAACCCCAAAAAAGAGAATTCTAAGACAAAAGACAAAAGAAAAATTTGATGTTCAAATTAGTAAACAAGTGGTCGTCTAAAGTGCGAAAATAAATTTCAAAGCATGTTACATAAGAGAATAATATACGAAATTAAGCTAATATATAATTCCAAACGTATAATTTCATACTTGGAGAAAAACATAAGAGATGATTAAAACTTCAAAAACAAAAGGAGACCCAAAGTACGGAGAAAAACATAGTAAATTGTTAAACTAAATAAAATTCTAACAAACCTTTAAATATTAGAATAAAGCAAGCTCGGTAGTGTTTTTGTCACAATTCATTGTCATCGTTCTAATTCGTTGTTTATCACACATATTTTCTTTCAATCACACCAGATAAATTAGGGCTATTTTGTTTCTTTCGTAAACCACAAGCTATCTTTACCCCCAAGTTTTTCTAAAACAAAACACATTAAAACTAAAATTACAAGATGACACAGTTTAACATTACACATACCCCTATTATGCCTTTTGACAAATGCGGATGCCTCACGCCTATAGCCATAACCAAGAAAGGCGTTGCCTAGGCCAAAATGGGGTACAACAGCCCGCCATAAAACTAAAAGGCGGTCGACCCTTAAAGGCGCCAAAAAGGCGAGGTGGGCGAGGAAGGCGCTGGCCTTTTGCAACTATGTACATGTTTACAAATAACTGACATCTGAACTGTGATGCTCGGACCCTTCAATTTTATCGAAGTACCTGTGTCCAGAGGGCACTATTTTACACTACATTTGGTGTAATATCTTAAAATTTTGGAGGAGTAGACACTCGGATCCGTACTCGCGTCTGACACTCGTACCCGAGTATAATAGCATCTGCACATGTGGCTGCCTTTGCTTACTTTGGATGTACAACATTTGTTATGGATTATAAGGCTTTTATGCAAACGCCATTGTTGATCGGCTAGTTATTTTGTTTTTCTGGGATCAAATAACTCGTATGTGCTAAGTCAGTTCATGCTCATGCTTCCAGCACATATATAATAAATTAATAATACTGCGTTGAAAAATGGGGAAAACTTCACCTTCCTACCCATAGAAATATCTCAGCCTAGTTGGGTTGTGTGCGTTCTCTCTCTCACTCACTTACTCACTCCCTTCCCCCACTGTCCTTTACAGATATGGCCTCCTCGCGATTTTGGACCAGTTCGGAGAAAAGTAGACGGTGTTGATCCTATCTAGTGAGGTAAATTCAGTTTGTTATGGCAGATTTCTGCTCACAGCTCCTACTCTCTCTTTTTGAATATTTCTTGAGTGAGATTGTGTTAATATCGTCAAGCCCTGTCCAAAAGTCATTGTTTACATTTTTAATGAAAGAATATGAAAAGCAAACACCAGATTCATATCTGGTCATTCCAGTGAAATAGGATTGACGTTCCTTGATTTTGTCATAAATTATACGCCCTCCGTCCCATAACTATGTGCACAAATTGCCATTTTAGGTGTCCCATTGATAAGTCACACTTTCCTAAAATAGCAAAGAATCTTTACTATTCATCCCACTCATTCTCTCTCCTACTTTACTTTTACACTCACAACACCAATCAACCTACTATTCTTTACCCCACTTTCTCTCTCCTACTTCACTTTTCACACTCACTACTATTCATCCCTTAATTCCTGTGCAAAACTCATTTTGTGCACATAGTTATGGGGCAGAGGGAGTATAGTATATACTCAAAGGCACAAGAGGATTCATAATTTGCACAAGTTCAACGCAAAGTTTGGTTAAACCATTTATTTATCTGGTTATTTCTCCTTCCGTACCAAAATAATGTTCCCCATTTTTTTTTGTCGTTACTGCAATTGAACTTTGACAAAGAATTTTAAGTTAATTTAATTATCATAATGAAAACCTGAAACTTGTATTGATACACTATCAACAATACTACCAATAACAAGTTTTAGAGCTTCATTAGGATGATTAATTTGACCTAAAATTATTGCTTAAAGTTTATTTGTAGTAACAACAAAAAATTGGGAACATCATTTTGGGACGGAGGGAGTAATAAATAAGGTCTTATTGAGGGTATTTATATACTAGTAAGGTTCAGACAGTTCTGTCTATTTAACCTTTTCTTAGAAGTCAAGGGTACTTTTTGTAATATTCCGGTTTACTGGGAAAGTATTTCCATATTAGACCAGGAGTCTTATCACTTAATGTTAGTTGAGTCCCAATTTATTGGACTAATGCCTAGAAACCCAAATCCTTCTTGGTTTAGGAATTAGTATCAAGCTATGAAAAGGATGTTATACTTTTAGTTTGCGGACAACTGAACAATAAGAGTTTCTCGGAAGCAAGTAGCTTTGTTTAATTCAATGGAGTGATTCAACATATGACCTTAAGTTTACTGTCGCAGAACATAAAAATGCCAAGAAATGAAACTCTGATGCTGTCAGAACTTGATGTGCAGGTCTATTACAGTAATCAAGCCGGAGATTGTTTGAAGCATTGCGGTCGCACCAGATGAAATCGTGTACGTAGATTCCAACAAAGAAACTATTTCGTGATTGTGAACCATTCACTTGAAGTGTTGTACATGCATACATGCTTGGCATCTTCATGTGCCGAGGTATTTTCTTCAAGAGTGTGACTTGGTCAAACATCAAAGATTTATGACAACCTAGGAAGACAAATGCAATTGCTTTCCACTTCTCTGAGGTTTTGATTTCCCCGTTGTACAGGTTGGTAGGTTAAAGTAATAAATGTAACATGTTAAGATCATTAAGGGAATTTATGTCTTAATGCTCTTAAATTTAAAATTGGACATTCATTTTGAGACATCTGAGTGAGTTTTTTTTTCCTTCCATAGTTGAATTTAATCATGTTGACAATCTTTGAAGAAGTCAAACCTTGCTGTAATGGAGAGAGTAGATTTTGAAACAATAGACGAAGTTTAACACTCCATATGTCTCATACTAGACAAAAACGTGTGTGAGACGGTCTCACATGTGAGCTAAGCGGGGCGGGGCAAGCTCATTTCCTCTCATCGAGACCCGTCTCACAAGAGACTTTTCTGAAAGAAACAAAAGTGACAAATGAGACAATTTTTAACAGAGGGAGTATTAGACTTGCATCTTTTAGGATGTCTCTTTTCTCGTAATACTTCATCTTGTAACAAATAAGTGTCGCCATATTAATAATTTATAATCGTACAAGCAATGTAACAAAAAGTAAATTTCTTAAATAGCGTAACAAGTTAACTGTGACATTTTTCTTTAGCAAAGTTAATGACACTTATTATGAAACGGATAAGAGTATTTTAGTTCTTTCACTACGGATTTATTCCCAAATTCATTGGATCATCACTTATATCCAAATCCCTGAAAATTGCGAAATATTCCTGCAATGCCCTCAATCGATGATTTCATTCGTTAGATTGCTAGAAAGCGAAATGAACATGATGGAGAAGAAAACACCGGTCTCCACTGTACATCTGTTGACCGTTTCTATATGGAAAACCAAGATATAAAGGTGTAGTAGTAAATTAGCCATGCATGTTACAGAAAGATAAGGGACTAAATAATAGAAAGAAATCATCTAGCGCAATAAGTTAAAACACTTTTTTTTTCCTAAAGTCAAAAGTCTTGCTATATACAAGTGCCTAAACTGTCAAAATTGCAGCAGCAATGCAGTCTTATGGCGGTGCTCCAAGTGCCTTCTGGAATACGATACCAGCTACCTTCCGATTTCCCACTTGTGGAGATAGGCTCGTCCGATCATGCTCCCTCTCTTCACAACTTCATCAGTAGAAGATCATTGATTTCAATCAGCAACTGCTTCATCTTCATATAGGACTAGCTCTTGATACCTGCATTTACAGGCTAACTTACTTGAAACATGCTTCCTCAGTCCCATCTTAATTTACAATTTTGATGTTGTGCATGGGAATTAAGAAAAGAAAAAAAAGAAGGGAAAAGGTGATGTGCTGTGAGTTTAGAAAGTAGGGTAGGAGAGCGAAAGTGGGTTAGGGAATAGTTGTGAGTATGACAAGCAGTCCCATTATTTAAAATAAAATCTATTTTGGGATTTTGTAGATTAAAGTGGGATCCACATATTGGCTACTTTTGTAAATTAAGGTGGATGGAGAGTATATTCATGGGGAAAATATTGTTGACAGAAGATACGGAAAAACAAAATCAGACTCGGGTAGGAAAGTATTTCATGGAAGCTGTGAGTTGAGTTCTGACAGTTGTGGAGTACAAGAAAAGTAGAAAAAAAGGAAAAAACCAAACAAACGTGTCAGCAAATGGTCACACTCTAATTCTAGTAACACGCAGGACATATTGTAACACAATAAAATAGATCAAATTAGAAAGAGAAGTATTTGAACCTGATTTTGGGAGCTTGCAATAGCTGTCCAACGGTGAGGATGTTCTGTAACTGAACTGTCATTAATGAAGGCTAATGTTCTTGATTCTTCTCGCACACTAATCCCAATTGAAGGTGGCAATTCTCTCATTACCCATAGTACAAATGCCGAAGGTACTGATGAACCTGGAAAAACGTGAACGTTGATTAATTGTATCCGGGTAAAATCCGTTTTCGTCCGTTCATGTTATGGATCTCTACGGGTTCACCCATTTAAAATCCAATAAATGTATTGTATTGGATACGTAATGGATAACCCAATTTGATTGTCATTTTTAATGGGTTAACGGGTGGACTAATGGACTAGGGATGACCAAACAAGGTTCTGGTTACGGTTCCGGTTCGGAACCACCGGTTCTGGAAAAGCTTGAACCGTAACCGAACCGTTTCTCTTCCGGTTCAGTGGAGCCAAGATTCAGTGTACAAAGACTTCTTTACAGCCCTGGTAGATATTTGCTTTGCTATCGCATTACTGCAATCTTTTCCTTAAGGAAACTAAGAATAAACAATACCAGCATAGAATCTTACAATCTTAAGCGGGTTTGATTTACTACAACTCGGCAGCACATGGGACAGAGAATGGTGGAGAGAATGGGAAAATGAGTGATTGGCACAAAGAATGATAATTATTAGTAGCAAAATTTGAGAAGTTCATTTTGCGAAGCAATATTGGCAAAATGTTTGATATTTCTTAGTAAAATCAGATTATCATTTCCATATTAAAAGAAAGCATTATCAACTGTGTGTGTGTGAGAGAGAGAGAGAGAGAGAGTAGAAATGTCCGTGTTATGATCTTTTAAGTTTTCCATAACACATGATACTAACAGAGGATCATATCATAAACTACTGATTCAGAAAAATAATTGGAAGCTACTTGGATTAGATATCGCCGAATAGAAGTAATCTTTAGCACGAGATAACGTACTACCTCCATCCCATAAAGATAGTCCCACTTTATTTTAGAAAACTTTCGTTAAACTTTGACCAATAAATATATGTTACTTTAATTATTCAAATGAAATTCTAAAACTTGTCATGGATACAACATCAAAAGTACTATCAATAACAATTTTCTTTTGTATACTCCCTCCGTCCCACCACAAGTGGGACTAGAGGTCCCGCACGGAGATTAAGAAAAAAGGAGTATATGTGTGGTAGAAAATGAAGAAAGAGAATGAGTGGGTAAATAGTAGTGTTGGTTGAATAAATTGAGTGGTGGAAAATGAAGAGTGAGAATGAGTGGGAATATAAATATATTAAAGCATTTTCATTTTGGGTAGTCTCACTTGTGGTGGGACGGACTAAAGGGGAAAGAAGTCTCACTTCTGCTGGGACGGAGGGAGTATTCATTAAGAGAAATAAATTATACCCTCCGTCCCACTCGAAATAGGATTTTTGGTCAACTTAATTATAGTTTGACAAATTATTTGAAGAAAATAATGATGATAATAAAAAACTAAAAATAGTTATTCAATTTATTACTAACCGAGATACAATACTAGTTTTTAATTTTTTTATTAATTATTGGTCAAATTATAATTAAGTTGACCAAATGGGACAGAGGGAGTATATATTTATTGGTCAAATTTCAATCAAAATTATCTTAAAAACTGGGTCTATCTTTATGGGACGGAGGGAGAATTTTCCAGCAATCTTAGATACAAGACATACCGATAAAATAATACAAAACCAGCAGAAGAGAGGTGAGAACACCATCAACATAGTATTCCTGATGATAAAGCACCTGCAAAGTTGCGTTTCAAGAACAAGTCAAAGTCTAAAGACTGAAGGCAAACAAATTAGAGTACGTTTTATGGGAAACTAGTTTCTCCATAAGTTATAAAAAGTTCACTTTTTAATATTAGTATTACCCTTAAACCCTAAACCTTAAACCTTAAACCCTATAAAAGCATGACTTTTTATAACTTATGGAGGAACTAGTTTCCCCCAAAATTTTCTGAACAAATTATAGAACTTAGCAAGGTACATACAGGAATTTTCGTACAAAGCGCGACGACAGCACTTGAAATGAAACATAGAACAGAAACAATGGCCAACCCAGCAACCTGCATAGATGACAAAGTAGTAAAATTGAGAGTAATATTGCAAAATGGGACGGAGTGATAATATGTTTGCTGAGAAAGAGATGAGATTCAAGATTGGATGTGCTTAACGTTAGTACAGGTGCATTGTTTGTACAATAAAACCAGCCAAATAAATCTAAGGGCCTGTATGGGAATTGAAAGAACTGGTCAGTTCAGACACCATCATAATTGGCCGGTTTATGACAATGGATGATTTGCCACTAGCAAGTTTGATACCAGAAGCTGTTTGGTCAAAATGTTATCTTTTGCTTGGAACAAAAGAAAACTCCAAACGAAAAAATAATTAAATCGGAATAACAGCGGAAAAAAAAAGGGACCTTTGTTCTATGTGCAATAGAAAGAAAAAACATCGGTTATGTTAAAAATACAACAACAACAACGACAACAAAGCCTTAGTCCCAAAATGATTTGGGGTCGACTAACATGAAGCGTCAAAGAAAAGAGGTGAGAAAACAAAAGTCACACACAAAAAATAGAAATAGTGGAAGCTAAGAAGAAAATTAAAAAGAAGAAATGGGTAGGAATATATTTTGGAAAATAAAAATAGAAACAAAAAAAGAAAAAGAAACAAAAATATCAAACCCCATCATCCAGATGATTTTTTTTCCCTCCACTATATTCTCTTCAAACAATAACATGTACAATCAACCAAACATTTTGGACCACCCCCCCCCCCCCCCCATTTATTAAGATGGAAATTAGTATTATGGCATGGTTGCTCACAGAATCTTCCGTGAACAATTGACATTTGCAAGAAACAAAATAAAAAATGCATTGTATAAGAAAGAAACTGGTTTCTGGAGAGTGTGATGGAGGCTGAAATATAGGTATGGAAAGTTAAGGACACTCCTAGGGAGCGAGAGACCCATAGAAATGGCCATACATGGATTTGTTGCTGAAGAATAACAATGGATGGATGTGACTGAATGCAAATGAGATTGAGCAGTAGAGTGGACAAATATCTGGAGTAATTCAAATGGAAGTATGACCTATTGAAATGACACCATTGACGGACCCACTTTCACTATTTAAGGTAATTTTACTATTTAGTTTTAATGCAGTCCCCTAAAAGTTACAACTACTATACGGAGTATAGGTTTAGGCTTTAGCCCATGAATAGACCTGGAGAAAACTATTCTCTTGTTCTCAGGGTTGTTACTAACATAAGTTGAAGGCCGGCCTTAAATTATGTTCAATAGATCGGCATTGTAGTTAGCCCAACAGCGCCTAAGCAAATGAAGTAATATCGCAGAAATCTTCATAGGTATGACCGTATGAGAAGTCTTGTATGTTAATTTTCAGGAGACAGTGAACTATAAAAGAGAACATGACCAAGTACCTTCCACATTTCAGAAGAAGCCCTCTCCGATCGTACTTTGCCCATTTTCAAGAACAATACAAATCCTGCATAAGAAACCCAGATAATAAGCATCTACAGAAATGAAAAAAACCTCGAGCAAGAAAATACATACAAAATTCAACATAGTAAACTAGTTGAAAATGAGGTCAACATCCTTTTTCTAATAGAAGAGTACTATATTACAATAAGCCCCTACGATGGAAAGGTAGGGAGTTCCTGTGTCTATAAAGCAGTTTAAACAATTTAGTGACTGATACACATACTCTTACTGTCAAAAGGACAACAATCAACCAAGAGTTTTTCCACACAACACACTTGCCATTTTGTCATTCAGAACTAAGCACAGTCTATGATTTATCGTTTTGGTTTTGATAGTTGTGGGATATGTATATCCCGCATGTTGGGGTATTGGGGGGATCTCCACATCCACTAGCTCATACTAGCAGTCATCAATATGGAGAAAGTAGTTCAACACATGAATAAATAATATGAAATAACAAATAAAACCGATGTATGATAACCCAGTTCATCAACACATGACTACATCTGGGGGCACTTAGCCAGGATATCATTATAATAATATATGAAGATCGTTACAATTTTGCACATGCACTCACTAAGATCTAGCATGGCTACTCTCTAATAATAATCTCTCTCACCTATATATTATTATCTCTCCTCCCCCAAGAACATACAAATAACACGGTCATGGTTGGGTTGTAGGATCGCCCCCCATAGCTCTCCTAGGCCCTTGGCCCCCTCCTTGACACTATTTTGTGCTCTCTCTTGATATCCTAACTTTCTCCTACACAAAGTAAGTACTCTAATAATATGGTGGTTGTCACAATATATTTATAGGGATACAAAACTTAACCCTGATCATAAACCAATTACACAAAGTATTAGAGACGGAGGGTGTATAATTCTATCAGGAAATCTAATGTGATTAGGAAATCAATTCCTAATGGAAAAGAATTCCTTTTCCACCCATTACTCCAAGCATGAAGCCAACGTCAAGTTGAGCACACCAAGGAAACCCACGGCAACTCGAAGATTCTGAGGTCCGGTCGGGTCTTACTATAGGTCTGGCCGGATCATTAGATTTCTGCTCCATCCCGGTTTCGACTCCTCGCTCCTCTGCGGTTTTGACCTTCTCCTTGGTTTTGACTCCATTCCCAACACCGCACTAGCATTCCGCACGTGCACCCCGCACATGAAGTTTTCCTTGAGTGAGTTCCGGAGTATATCATTGTTATGGGACGGAGGGAGTATATCATTAATGACAACAAACAACAAGACGAACAAGATTAAGAAGAAAAGAAGAAAAACAAGAGAATCTACAAAAGATAAACTTTTGCTGATTGGCATAATTTCAGCAAGGAATGGCACGTACAATTTGTACTGATGGTGGTCCACTATTGCTTAGTTAACTAGACTATGGACATATTTGTACAAGTAATAAGAATTGCTCGACATTTTTAACTGGACATCTTTTTGGGAAAATTCAAAAATGAAAATTTAGACATATTTGTAGCTAGACTATGGACATATTCGTACAAGTACTAAGAATATAAACACACACACACACACACACACACATATATAAATTAGTGCATTCTACTCAACAAATTCATGATGGAAATTAGTCATAAGCCCTTCAAAATCCCTTCGAAATTCATAATTTACAAACCTGTATTAACATAGTCTCGATGAACAGATTTAAAAAAAAAAAATGGAAAGCAGAATCTCTAGCTAGTACAAGAAACCGTTTCAAACTAAGAAAACTCACCATAACTTGCTAATGCTACTCCAAGTAACAGCATTGCTATTGCAAAAAGATCAACATACACCTGCATGAAATAAATAGTTATTCCACGAGTACCAAGAACTAGACCCAAAGTTATAAACTTTTAGAATGTCTAGAAACGAAGATAACATTTACAAGTGAAATTTTATAACATAAACTTTTAATTGGATATACTACTACTATTTAAGCATCTAAGGCACAGATATATTAATAAGATTGACATTTATAGCCGGTGAGATACTGCTTGCACATAAACCATGCCTGCAATAAATTTACGTCTTCAAGCAGAAACAACCCTTAACAACAAAGCGTTATTGGAGTTAACTCCACTGTGTTAAGCTACCAGAAAATATTTATTCCCCAAGGATATTCATTTGTTATCCGCTCCATAAGAATAAAGTTAGAAAGACGGAGCATTTAGTAGTGTCTCTTCTAGTAGCAAAAGTATTTGTACATTGATGATGCAGAAGAAGCAAACAGAAGAAATCCAATATACTGAGTGACATCGAAATTGAAATTCGAATGAAGTAGCGAGACAACCATATAACTAATATAGTAGCCAAGGAATGAAATGGAGCCTCGCAATGGTTGTAGACTGTAGTTGCTTCCAAGTGACTTGGAGGTCATAGGTTCGAGCCGCGGAATGAAGGGAAGACTGTCTATATTAAGCCCATGTGGGCCCGGCTCTTCCTTGGACCCATGCATAGTGAGAACTCTTGTAGCACCACATCTCCCCTTTTTGAAATAGCCAAGTATAAGAGAAGGCTTTCAGTGGAGTTCTCCTTGTGATAAATCTCAAAACAAAGACAATCAAACTTAAAATGAAGACCTTTTCTATTCCCGGTTATAAACTCTAGATAAGTTTTATTCTTAACTTCCCAAATACCCTACTAAATTTTTCAAAATGTTAAATGCTTATGAAGCCTTAATAAATAAGAATGAGACTTTAGCAATTCAAAACCAAGAAAACTACTTGCAAGTAACTAGCATACTTCTTAGGGGTCTGCCTTTTTTACAGCATCAAGTAGTTTAACGCTATGATCCTCGGACTCAGGTTCGAGTGTCACGGATACACAGATATGTACCCGAGTGTCGGATCCGCTAAAAATTAAGATTTTAAATAAAATGTAGTGTAAAATAGCCACACCCATGTCGTGTCGACACGGGTCCGGCGAGGTGAATTGGAGAGTCCGAGCATCACAGGTTTAACGTAGGATGCTCAAACTTCAAATTTTCTATGGATTTTTTTCTAACTTATGAAGTTCAGAGGTAATCATTTGCTAGTCTTTTTTTTTTTCAAAAAAAAAATATATTCTACATTACATTTGGAAAATAAAAGACTAATAGTAATACTAGCCTCAACTTCCATATAATTATACACATAGAATATATTAAATAATTGCTGCCTACTATGTTCTCGTGCTAGCTTCTTGAGACAAAACATTCCGTTTCTAGGTGACACTGCTACTTTGTAAAACTATTTGTGGCTGCAATGGTCCTCATGAGAAGAAAATTTCCATTCCATAAAGTAGTGTATGTTCTCTGTTTATTCATGTTTTGGTGTTTTACTTAGATGGTTGCAACTTCAGAGTAAGTTAGTGGGAAAAAAAGAAGAAGACAATGGGAAGCTGTTAAGGGGATAACACCAATAAGAATCATAACTTGTATTTATGAACTACATGAACCTACTCTTGAGAAGCTTTATCAAGCAAAGGCAAAATTTCAATACGATTCTCAGTTACTAAACAGCAATAGGTCCTACCCTTGCCACTACTGATGAATCGATAGGATTTCTTCCCATACCAATCCAAATCAGCACCGCTGATGCCATCATCAAAAGAAAAATTACCAGCGTAACCTGGAAAAAAAAAATCACAAGTCAATGCATCTAAGGGCATCAATTTCGCACCTGGCCAAAATGTCCAAAAGTAAATCTTTCGTTCATTCATATATATATTAATGCATATACATAAACATATACTCCCTCCGTCCCATTTGAAATAGGATTCTTGGTCCCGACACGGGGATTAAGGAATAATAATCTTTTATTGTAAAAAGTGGTATGAAAAGTATGTGTTTTGAGTATGAAAGAGAGAGAAAGTTGGTAGGGAATAATAAATGAAAAGTTGTTGCGAGTATGACAAGTGGGTCCCACTAATAAAAAAGTAATAAAAACTTTCCATTTTAGGATGTCCTATTTCGAGTGGGACACCCAAAATGGCAAAACGTCCTATTTCGGGTGGGACGGAGGGAGTATATACAAACACAAACACACACATACATACTGCGTTACCCGGGCTCACCTACAAGTACTGAATACAGGTACAGATTGAGGTCTCAAATCCATCAAGTTTTCAACATATTACACCAAATGTAGAGTAAACCAGCCACACTCATACACATGTCACATCGTGTTCCAAAAATGAAGGGTCGAGGTAACATAGCATGTGTGTGTGTACATATGCAACTACATGTGTATATGTACACAAAAAATGAAGACAACATGGAAAAGAGAATATTCAACTTGATTATGCCAGCAAACATGAAAGGTAGACCTGGGTGGTTTCCATACCAAAATCACAACTTTTTGATGGCTTCCAACTCTGATTCGGAAAGAGCAGCATCGTCTCTGACTACTTGCATTTAAATTTGGTTTATTCGTCTTCTCCAACAACGCTTCCCGAGGACTACACCCTTCATCCTCATCTTCATCATTAGCCTGATGGCAAAGATCGACCCTGTATAACCATCACCAAAAGAAACATATGTTATACCTTATAATGAAATCTACCAAAATTTATAAATAGACTATCGCACTTCTAACTTGGCAAATATAGCAGCGTATTTTCAGGCTTCTTTTCAATTTTGGAACACACATGGATGCTGTTTAAAAAGATAAGGAAATCACGGACGTGGATTGACTAAGGCAGCATACTATTCTGTTATCTTTTTCAACGACATCCATGCTTTTATTGATTGAAAACAAAAATAAAAGTATACTGCTATATTTGAAAAACTAAACATGTAAAGAGCAAGCTACCTTAAAAGAGAAGACATATCCTAGATTTCTAAAGGGGAGCAAAGTTGGGAAAGGTTGAAATGACATAATGAGAAGGATGGTGTTTTAGCATCTAATTATGATAAATCGTGACTAGAATCTGCTATGCCAATGGGCAACAAGAAACTGATCTGGGGCAAGTAAAGATTTATAACCATACAACCATGGCCACTGAGTGGACCTATCGAAACTTAAAAGTATTAGGCACTGGATTGATGCAAACGCAACCTTGTCCAAATCTAGTACACATACAGACTTCAATTAGTAGTTCTTGTTCTTTCTTTTGCCTCAATTAAGGTTCCCTGTTCAAGAAAGTAGGGGCTGGATTGCTGCTTAAGTTACGTCTGTAATCAGAACCGTTGGTAGCTCAGATTGGCATCATACCAAAATATCAGACTGGAGGCACGGGAATAGTGTGCTAATTTTATAAGCCTGTAGCCACTGCCCATCAACAATGAGGGCCTTCCCTTCGACTGAAAGGAATAGAGAAAAAGGATTCACGTAGCTAACCCAAGGTGTCTTGGACTAAGGTTGACTTGAGTTAAATAAAGTCGAGTTGGGAAGAGGGTACCACCCATAGTATAGCGATAGGCACTGAGGTTTGCTCCTTGGGATCTACGGTAGCTATTAGAAGGTATAATAAGCACTTTGTTAATAGAGATATCCTTTGCAGAAGTCATCACATCTTCTCCTAGACTCCCCAAGATTGAGGATTATCATGTGAGAATTCTTCTTATAATCCTTCACCGCAAAAAAATGGTCGCATAAATGCATTGTTAATTTACCAAGTAGGGGTGACTATCATGAGAGAATTTCCTATACCCGCTTATGCAAGTGGGTGGAATCCGATTGTACTTGTTGATAAGTTAGTATTTGATAAGTCAAAAGAAAGCATAGCTTGAATTTTGGTAAATGTTTTATGTGACATTAGTTGTATTTCTCCGAATCACACAAAAGTTTTGGGGCTTCTATCTAGACAGTGGTTTTCGGCACCAGTCTAACCACCTAGTGATACCGGGGAAATTCAAGACATTGGCCATTACTCCAGCTTCTTCATCTAGTCAGAAGACACATGTTTATGCACTACATTCAATAAATTGAATCATCATAGACACTTGTTTTACTATGTGATATGGACTATTAGCATATCTACATGTCAGATGACAAGTAATCGATATAACTCTAACTTGCGTTTAAATTAAAAAAGAAGCTAAATAAACAATCGTCTTTCTGAAATATTGAAAAGGATAGTAAAAGACATACCAGAAAGATAGAAGAAGAAGAAATGCTGCAAGAAATAGAATCTTGGGGCATGCTGCAAAATAGAGCAACAAAACATAATGAAACAGTGTTCACCAGTTTCACAGGAGATCTCTCTCTTTCACGTATTGTGCGTCTGTTGGGGGTTCAAGGAAAAGGTTCAGTGCTGGAGTGTAGCAGAGATATCGCGTACTAACTTGATAGAAAATTTACATTACCCATGACAAGGAAGCCACAAGAGTGTGACCAGCATAGCCAACCCTTACAAGCAGCAACGAGGGTTAATACAAAATATAGAAAGTAACCTGCGAACAAAGGAAGTAAAAAAGACTAAACAATGTGAAGCCAGCTTTCAGCAAGAATAAAAATGTTATTAAGTAGCTGTAAAAATGATAGGAATATAACAGCACAAAGACATTGGCCAGTGGAACTAGACAAGCCCGACACTATACCAATTGCGGATTCAGAGAAAAAAAAAAGGTAAGGAAAAATTGAACAGTACGATTTAGAAGAGTACAGACTGTCTATCAGATTGTCAGATGGCAAGAAACTGGAAACCCTATACCATTCGACCGAAGCAGATTCTATATGGACTAGACACGAGCAAATTTGAATGCCTAAAGATTTTAGGTTCTCAATATGTCTGCAGATCGTAACATACTTGTCCAATATTTTTATGTACTCTAAGGTGCGGAAACATGGACGCACAATAAATTTGTCCTATTTCATACATTTGATATGACAGTAATAACAATTTTGTTCAATGGGTCTGTCTGTGGCCTGTTTGAACTTCCACATTGATGTTTCACAATCTCAAAGAAGGCAATTTGAGACCGAGACTCTACTGATTTGGGTCCAGATCCAGCATTATATTCATTCATTTCAGTTCTGAACTAAACAAATTCCCTTTAATTGGATAAGTACTCCCTTTGCAGAATAGCTCTTTTAACCCGAAAAACTAAAGATTAACAGGAAAAATACAAAAGAAGATGAATGATAATTCCATAAAAAGGAGATAAATACGCAGACAAGAAACAAAACAATAAGATTAACAGGAAAAATACAAAAGAAGATGAATGATAATTCCATAAAAAGGAGATAAATACGCAGACAAGAAACAAAACAATAAGCGTGTGACAATCACGCTAAAAAGTAGAAAGTTGAATCCCACGATAAACACCCCTTATGGACACCCAGAGAGAAGCCACGGAGACAACTCTATCCCACTTACGCGTTAATGACAAAGCCTTAGACGTGAAATTTGTGGAGTTTCCCTCAACCCAAATGCATAGCGCACAGAAACCACACCACACAGCCAAAACGTCTCTCATCTTTTCATATGCGATTAAAGTGAAGAGGCTGTGGCTCTGGACTAACCCAAGCCTCTCTGACAATCCGAAACTACAGATTCTATAAAAATTGAGTAACACCAGACTGGGGAACAAATGATATATGGGACCCTACTGACAACTTACAAATTACGCACCAATCATCTTCGTGGGCCTATGCTAGGCATCACACGACAATCTGCATAGGGCTTTGTAGCAAACCTATGCCTCAGAAGTTGATGACTCTTCTTCAAGTTCCCTACTGGAAAACTTACTCCTAGTCTTTGGGCTAAAAGGATCAAACCTGATTAATCTTAACAACGACTCTCATCATAGTGAGCATAGCTGCCCTCCTAATACATTTCATTTGCGATCGCCTGTAACGTAAATACAACAGTGAAAACTATGCTTCAATGCCATCCCCTCTGATGGCACGATTAGTGATTTGTCTTTACAAGTGGTGTAAGGTGCTTTTATCTATAGCCCAAAGAGCAGTTTATTACTATTTGTAGTTAGTAATGAGCTGGGTAGTTATCTATGGTCAAACACTCTTCAATGGCATGATTGGAAACTATCTGTACAGTTGTGCTTGCAGCTACATTTGGCTTTGCAGATTTTTATAGACTACTCTTAGGCCTGAAGCTGATCAATAGGAACTCAGGGATGGGGTACTCAAATCTGCAGTACAAAAGAGAGAAAGACGTTCGTTTACAGACATGTCATGCTTAGGAGTCTATTCATATTCCTATTGTTGTTGATTGTACTAATAAAGGCATATGGGTAAAAAAAAAAATGGCATTCTCCTGACAAAAACTGAAGAGGGTTCATCCCAATCTAAGCAAAACTTATACAGATGAGTGATTCTGTTTCTGAGCTTTTATTTAATCAGTTTCTATCATATGTTTCTCCATTGATCTTTAATTTTCGGGAATTCTTGCGATCATCCGCTAAGAATGGTTCATTTTTCCGAAGAAGCTAGTGGAAGACCAATTAAAATACTCCGTGTCCCAGAATAAATGTCATAGTTGACAAGTCAATGATTTTAACCTTTTTGTTATGTTTCCTTGATCGCCCCAATCTATCCGTATGGGTAGAGTGACACCTCTAATGGCATAGCAATGCTTGTGCCTATAAGAATGGATAGTATAGGAAGATCACCAAACTTCATACCTTATTTTTGGTAAGACGACAATTATTTTGGGACAAACGAAAATGGAAAGTAGGACATTCATTCCGGGACAGAGGGCTGAGGGAGTAAGAACTAAGTGCTTGGACAATGAAATGAAAGGGAAGACAATAATAATGATAACAATAGTAAATTAATAAACTTACACACACACACACACACAACCTCCGTCCCATTTGAAATAAGACAATGGGTCAACTGATTGCACTTTGACCAATAATTTGAAGAAAAAATGATTGTCCTAATGAAAATCTAAAAATTGTTATTAAGAGTATTATCCATTGTGATACAATTTCTTCAAATTATTGATCAAATTACAATCAGTTAACACAAGGTCTTATTTCAAACGGGACGGAGGGGGTATATATATATGAGAAGAAACTGAATTTGAGAAAATTGTGAATGAGAGTGTTGGATGGTAGTTATGGTAGCTTGTCATTTCATCAAAACTAAAGATAATGGGGTCATAAGATATCAGTCATTTCATTATAGAACTCTCAGGAATGTGGCCTTCAACTCATCTTAAGCATGTGCATAAGAGGACAACCGTGTAGCTGACAACTTTGGTAAGATACCTATGATAAAAAGGAAACAAAATAGTCCACAAAGAAAGAAATTTACACCGAGACTTTATACATGCTGCTGATGTGGATATCAGAGGCATTTATTGCTGCTACAGGAAGAGATCGTATGTTGAGTTGTCTAGGGGTAAGGTTACAAATTTCTTTTCTGTGAATAAAATAAGGGTAAAGTTCATATAAACCCCCTGGACTACGTACAAAGATTTAATTAAACCTACAAGTATCAATATGAGTGAGTTGGTCTGCTCAATTCAGTTAATGCAATGGATTTAACGAAAAGCAAAGGGGCGTTGATGCCCTCAATTGCTGCTGTGTGTGCATTATTCGTCATTAAATTACCTGTCTCTCTTATGCTCATATTGCATCTTCACCCACAACCGAAGTCACAAACCCTAGCCACCATCTATACTTGCACTCAACTGCCATTAAAGTTGTGTATCTCCCACATCGTCCTCATTAACTTAGTGAAATCCGATCCTTTCAACACTCTCTTTGTCCCTTAACAAACTCTCAAGTTGGCAAGAAACATCACAAAAGAGTTGGGCATTCTTGATAGCCACCAACCAGCGGTATAATCACATGCTTTGTTCACAAGAGGAAAAGGAGAGAAAGCATAGTTTCACAAGTTTATTGTGGAAGTAGTCTTTGTTGTAGTAAAAATTTCTCACGTAGATGAACAATTACAATCCAAAATGCACTTTCTTACCCACATTAGAAGACCCAATCAACAGATGAAATACCTGCAATTAAAGATTCAGATGAATCAATAGCCTGCTCTTGAAGTATGAATCAACAAAAATGCAATCAAAATTTCTATTGGGAAGTAAAGATGTCACATGGATTTACTATAAACACAATGAAATGAAGTAGAGACACAAAATAGTTTCATCCAAAGAGATATTCAAATAATCATTATTGATGGTATCAAGAAAGTTACGGGAGAAAAAAAGTTTGGATGACCCATTAGATGTTTTACAATAGATCCAAGTAAGGTGTGAGAAGATGCAACTTTACCATCCAATTTTGAAAGGCGAAAATACTTTTGAATGATACTTTGTAGGGAAACTATAAATTTATTCCTTCAGATAAGAAGGGTTTTAACGAAATACTCCCTCCGTCCCGGAAAGTTAGTCCATCTTTTTTCGTTGTTAGTTTGAATGAACATTGAGTTAGTATTTAGGTTACTTTTAATTATCCTAATGAAAATCTAAAACTTGTTATTGATAATACTATAATGGTGTATAAATAACAAGTTTTAGATTTTCATTAGGATAATAAAAAGTAACATAAATTATTGCTCAAAGTTCATTCAAACTAACAATGAAAAAAGAGGGACTAACTTTCCGGGACGGAGAGATTAATATGAAAGAGTAGAAGTTTGATCGCCTAAGTAAGCATGGGATATAATGGTTTGAGAATAAGACACGAGACTACCATATTGGATGGCCATCACAAAAGTCTCCTTATTAGCTGGTATATTGATGTTTAGGCTAAGTGACATAAATAGAGGCTTGATGGCCATATGAAGGTTAAAAGTGTGTTTATGGTGATGAAATTTGTAGTAAGCATTCTGTATTAGTGGCATTTTACTTCGACTTTTACATTTTATTTCACATGAAGTATGTTCGGAGTTGTGATCTCCAAAACTTCAGAACTTTCAAAATAATCCACTTACATATACTTAAGTAATGTATGCATCATGTAATCACAGAATACAAAATATACGTTGCGCCATTTCATTTTAGGGTCTCCAACCTGCATGTCAAATTCCAATTCTGCATGTCCCTTCAAGTTGAAATTTAGTAGGCCTTAAATTTGTAGAATGATGAATGTCTTCCGGTAAGAAAAGAATTTAGTTTTTCGGGAGAACCTTCTTTCAGGTAAAGGGCTAAAGATCAAAGCAAAGAGCCTGTTCTTATAAATAAAGAGGGCTTTAGGAATTTGACAAGTAAAAGATTGATCAAATCAGGAACACATAAAAGCAATATATGCAAGCAAAACTATAAACATATATTCCCAAGAAACCGAATGTGCATTAAGAATTTACGAGGAGAAAAATATTTACAAGCACTTGCACCAAGTATCGTGAGAACCCCAAAATGTATATATGGATTTATCTTCACTTCTCCGCCACTTTTGTGTCTGTGATTGTGTAACTGTGTGTGTGTATGCGCACACACAATGGGGAAAAAGAAAAAGCATAGTAACTAGATACACACTGTGAAAGCTCAGATAATCAACAAGATAAAAAGTTTCATCGAACCACATCTCCAGATGACAAGAACTGGACTCATGAACTAATAATTTCATTGTTCCAGTGTTATGTGTTAATGAATATCATGACTAAAAACTAAGAAGTCACTAGTAACGGATTAACACTTACTTTCTGTCGAGTCCAGCCTGTATGTGGAATTCTAGCGTGAATCCTCATCAACTGATACAATGAAGTAAAAGAATCAGGTAGAAATACAAATAGGTGAAGGCTTCCACCTGGACTGAGATAAATCATCAATCTAAAAGGACTTTTCCAACTTACATGTGCCATATACAGTAAAACACATCATAGAGAAAAGCTACTGATTGCATATAATATTATTTCAAAAGGTATAATATTAACTGGGATCTCTTCTAAAAATAAAACAGAAAAGTTAATGTCACTCTTTCTTTCGAGCTCCAATCACTGAACTTTGTATTGATCCTACATTGATAAGTATACATGAACTGCAATGTCGACTGCCATCAAGACTATTGTGTAGAAGGGTTAGGATCATTAGCACTATTTGGATAAAGTTACCAATATCTTCTTCATATCATCTAAAAATGTGCTAAAACTTACACACTTCTTTAGAACCCAGGACCTCTGACTCATTCTCTCTCACTAAAATCTCACAAGCTATTTCTCGCTCAGTCTTGGATTATCAACTTTCCAAGTGGAGATGTGAAAATTGAAGGCAGGCTCAGGACCTATGCCTTTATGCCAGTGACTAATAAATCTTTGGTTTGTTTAAATGACATGTACATGGATTTCAAGGTGCAAGTTAAGTGATGCTTTGCAGCATTAACTTTTTTAGCTTATGAAAAGCCCAGTGCACATGAAGTCACAAGTTCCTTTAGTAAAAAATTACTTCTCCGAATTACACGAGTGATGAGTAAGCAAATTGATGGTTCTGTTTCATGAAAATTGAGTAAAGATTATCAGAAGTACAGTAAACATACATTCACAGGAGACTGAAAACAGAATCTTACAAAGAAGGACCACAGGCCTGTCTGGATGGCAGGAGTAAAGAAAAAGAAATCAGAATCCTTTACCCACAAAAAACATTCTCAGTGATGCACTCCTATACTCCCTCCATCCCAAAAAAAGTCTCAATTTGAAAGTCAATTTGTTTGAACTTTGACCAATAATTATCCTCATGAAATTCTAAAAATCATAAGTAATACAAAACTAAGAATATTATAAGAATTTTTGGAATTTCATGATGATAAGAAAATCATAATTGTTTTATAAAATTTAATCAAGTTGAGTTACAAAACCAAATTGGGAATCTTTTTTTTTTGGGGACGGTGGGAGCATCTTTCTTTAGATGACGAAAGAATTATTTCTAAGAGACAAAATAATTTCATACACGTTCCACCAAATTGTTTCCGAAAGGAATGTAATTTTCTAAAATGAATGCATTTATTTGTGAAAGATATATGCATTCGCAGTGAAAGTAGACTAGAAATCAAGGTAGAGAAATTAGTCTTCCTGCAAAAAAAAAAAAAAAAAAGGGACTCTGATTCTCCTCTTATCCCAGGAAACACAGCATATTCAACTAAGAAATATTCTTATCAGCTCGTTTATAGTTTTCTAACAGAACCTTATTATTACCATTATTATGTTATTATTAATATTGTTATTATTATTTAAGGCCAGAAAATAACCTCATTGCAGTGGATATCATCTGTCACACAAACAAAGCAGCTAGAAAACCAAATTATGATAGTGAAAAACTGAGGAGTGCTCATGACTTGATAATCGCTGTGTCCCCCTACCCTTTCACTTCCCAGGCTACAACAATAACAATCAGCATTGTCTAACTTGAGCCTCTAAACACCTTAAAAGCTAAATCAAAAAAATGAGAATGTTCAAATTTCCAGTACAGCCTAGAATCGAGCAGCGATTGTGATTTCAGTTGACTAATTGACACAATGGGTTTCTGGAATAACTCAAGATTTGAGCGAATGCAGTCATTTTAAGCATTTTATCAATCAATCACTTCGATAAAGTGTAAACCTAATCAATATGTCGATAACAATCGGCATTGTCCACCTGAGATTCTAAGCACCTAAAAAGCAAAAAATCTTGAAAACGAATACATTCAAATTCCCAGTACCGTCAAGAATCCAGTAGCATATGTGATTGTATTGACTAAATTGACATAATGATTGCCCTGAATGACTCTCAAGGTTTGGTGAATTGCAGTAAATTTGGGCATTTTATCAATCAATCAAGTAGGTAAAACAAAAACCTAATTAAAATGTGAGGCAAACAAGATTAAGTTAGCTACTATTCCATGAAACAGAACCATCAATTTGCTTAGACTGACAGAACCAAAAGCGTGTGTGTGTGTGTGTGAGAGAGAGAGAGAGAGAACCTGATAAAAGGAAATGAAAGCAATAACCCCATCAACACAAGCAAGACCAACATTCACACCCACTAACGCCTTAGGGTAACAATTCCCCGCTCTCAATTCCAACATACTCTCTTCCCCTCTCTCTCTCTCTCTCTCCCTGCCTTTCTGTGTATGTATATGTTGATACGGTGTTTTGTGTGTGTGTGGTTTTATGTAAATAAATGTGAATGTGTGTATCGAAATGTGCGGGTAGGTGGGAGGTATGAAGAAGAAGAAGAAGGGTAGGGAGTGAAAAGGAAGTCTTTCCACCGAGGTATCAATGGCGGATCTGCTGCTTGATTCGATTATATTCACTACCTCTCTCTCCCCACATATGCAATCCTTGTTTTATTTTATGAAGATGGTTAATAGAAATAGAAACCCCGTCCATTTCTTTAAAAGACAACCTTAAATCTTTCCACAAAATCTTCACAAAATCAATTTATAGTGGTACCCCCAACATTCCTAAATTAAATTATCATTTCTATTTTTTACACAAATATTAAGTATAAAGATATTAGTTAACAACAATATTTAGGGATAAAAATTTCAAAAGTAAAAATATTGATTTTGAAACAACTTTTTTTTAAAAAATACTCCCTCCGTCCCATCTTATACTTCAAAAAAAAAAGTGTGCACAGGAATTAAGATGAGAATCTTTATATTATATAATATAAATAGTGGGGTAGAGTGTTGTGAGTATAGAAAGTGGTAGGAGAGAGAAAGTGGGGTTGGGAATACTTAGTGGATAGTTGTTGTGTGTATGACATGTAGGTCTCACTTAATAAAAAAGTATAAAAAACTTTCCTTTTTTGGATTTTGAAGTTTAAAATGGAACACCCAAAAAGGGAATTTTTTAAATTTAAAATGGGACGAAGGGAGTACATATTCATTATAGGAAGGCGGGAGTATAAAATACAAGTTTTTAGAACGCAAGATCCAGTTCAATTAAAGTGAATTTTAGCACTAACACGAGCAGAGCCGGTGATAACCCAGTATATTAGGGTTTATTGCCGGCCCCAAAATTTTAAGGGGCCCCTTATTTATATTCAGTTAGGCTTTGTAAGTTATGTGTATATGAAAAAATGAACATAAAAGAGAGGATTGTCTTAAAAGAAGCTATAGGGGTAATTTGGCATTTACTACTTGATTATGCAGTTGATAAATGCATAGGGAGTACTATGTATTTAGACTTTCTCATATTTGAATGAGTTCGTAAGATTTTTATTTTTCCTTTTATGATGATCAGTGTAAAAATATTATTTTTGAATTTTAGTGCTCAATTTTGCAAAAAATAACCATTACATAAAAGTTACTATTAAATATTAGTGTGTGTTTTTGTATACTCCGTCCTAAAACGATCTTTACATTTTTTTTTCACTGTTACTATGAAAGACTTTGAGCAATAATTTTAAGTTGACTTAATTATATTAACGAAAATCTAATAGTTGTAATTGATAGATCATCAAGAATACTTTCAATAACAAGTTTTAGAATTTTATTAGAATAATTAAATAAATTTAAAATTATTGCTCAAAATTTATTCATAATAATGACAGAAAAGTATGAAGATCACTTTGGGACTGAAGTTGTATTTTTAAAAATAAAATATTTAAAGGCCCAATATCCACATTTTAGCACAGGACCCCTATAATTGTTGAGACGGGCCTGAACACCAACACTTATTAGCACACACTGACATCTTTTAACACAAATACTCGCATTTATCAACGCTCAGTGACACACTAACACTGATCAGCACACAAAACATGTTAGCGTTTAATAACACTAACACTGACACATATTAACAATAATAATGTCACATTAAACTATTGCTATAAGTGTCAATTTAATATTCTATTGCAGGAGTCTGCCATCTCGTTTTATGGTAAACCAAGACAAACTGATTTTAACTAAATCCGAGTCGGTTTAGGTGGACTGGAATTCAATAATTTGGTTTTGAAAAGAGTTTTGTAAGTAAAAGTGTGAGCCTTGAAAAGAATTTGCAAGTCTTAAAAAAAGCTTTTTACAAAAGTGTTTGATTAACAAAAAAAAAAAAAAAAAAAAAAAAAACCTGTTAACTTACTCATTTTTTATAAAATCAAAATCAGTAATAGCCATATTGTTCCCAACATCCCAAAGAACATGAATGATTGTTTTGTTTGTTCGAATTTAGGTGATAATTTAAGGGTCCAAACATAAGGCACAAGTCTCAGATAATATGCTGTCAGACTTAAAAAAAACATAGCATAACCGTAACGACCCGCTCCGTAAGTCCGACCCGCTCAATAAATACCACACACTGGCCCATTAAGCAGAAATAGTTGGGTCCACTTGGCTTACCACATGTGTGACATCCCGAAATTAAGCTCGACATTTTGAGACGGATCGGGAAAAAAATAGAAATGAAAATAAAATAAGAAATGGGACGGATTTGTGCAGGTTGGGATCATTTTCATTTGTGGGACCCACCTACTTGTTATGTGTCGCAGTAAGTGAAAAGCTAAGTCAAAAAGTTAGTATGAGGTGTAGTATAACTACAATATTTGTTGGTGACTCATTGATTCAAGGTGCATAGTATGTTAGGCCAATTTTGGGTCATGAGAATATAACCAACAAAGGGACGTGCAGTGGCTTTTCTTAAGCCTAGCCAGAATGAAATTCCGGTGATGGACCGGGTTTGATCAGGCAAATTAATTGGTGATTTGAGTTAGCTATTTTGAGATTAGGGAGACTACTATGCAGCATTGATTCTGTGTCACTTTCTTTTATACTCGTCTTATCGTAGTACTCCATTTTATTGATACGTATATCGTTTGATCGGTTCCATTTGATAATTTCTTTGGTATTGAAATTGCTTGGTAAATACTACGGTTACAGTAAAAGCATGCAATAAGTGTTATTGTGCTAAGATATGAGATTTGTTATATAGAACAGTTGCGATGTAGCTAATTATGTGACGGTCGCAGCAGAATTGGTGATTGGTTATTGTGTTTGTGTCGGGTCTCGGCGGGAAGTGTGGAACAAAGTGTTGTGCGGAACAAAATGCTACATCGCAAGTGGCGGTGGGAGTACCTCTTGAATCCGTAAGAGCCACATCTTGAGTCTGACATGCCCGGGGGTTCGATCGAATGGTTAATTTGGTTAATCCACTGGGCCTGAACATAATTAGTGCATCGGGACTGTAAATTATTATCGGTTATTCGGTTTATGAAAATGCGCGTCTTATTGGCAAGTCCATATTCATAATTTCATGGACAGTGTTATTTGATATATTGTGTTTCATGACCGGGCTTTGAGACAGAAAGATCGGGGTGGAGCGTTATTGAGCATTTGGGTTTAGTAGTGTTATTTGATATATTGTGTTTCATGACCGGGCTTTGAGACAGAAAGATCGGGGTGGAGCGTTATTGAGCATTTAGGTTTAGTAGTGAGGCTTTGTATTATTTTAGAGACTTTAAGTTGTAATATTTTGAGATTTATAGAATGTAAATTTTCGGGGTGCTACAACAGGCTCACCCAAAAGTCCATGGATGTTATTGGTGCTCAATGGTAGTATAGTGAAAGCTTATATATCACAATCGAAGCCCATATCTTTCTGATGTGGGATGGAGTATTACAAACACTCCCACTTAAATCCTTGCCATCCCCGGCAAGGCCCAAACAATACCCAGAGCGGACCCCCGGCCATAAGTCTTGTGAGCTCGCTCGGGGGGACGATATGGGTATTGTTTGGGCCTTGTCGGGGACGGCAAGGATTTAATTAAGTGGGGGTGTTTGTAATCCCCCATCCCACATCGGATAGATATGGGCTTTGATTGCAATATATAAGCCTCCGCTATACTACCAATGAGTACCAATAACATCCATGGATTTTTGGGTGGGCATGTGGTAAGCAAAGTGGACCCAGTTGTTGTGCTCAGTGGGCCAGTTGCGTGGTGTTTATGTAGCGGGTCAGACTTGCGCGGGCTCGAGTCGTTACAAAAACATTCATTGAGTATGGAAAATGTACAAGGTAACTTCAGAATTGAGCAAACATCAAAAACAAGAATTTGAAAACAAGTTGACAAATATCAGGTCCAAAACACACATTCTAGCTATGTCAAAAAAACTTGGGGGACATTTCTTACACAAAGACAAGTTTGATCATTGATAGAACAAGAATTGGAAAGGAGAAATGGCATTCATGTATCATCTTCATGGATGAGTTGGGAAGAACATCAAATTTCTAGAATTCCAAAAAGTTTATTGAATTAGAATTTTTCGATCACTACAAAGTTGAGAATAGAGCACTCTGGACCGTATGTATATAGGCTTCTGTTGACACGAAAATTTCCAGATAAGATCACATAGAGAATATTCCTCGAAATTAAGAGTTTTTTTTTTTTTTTTTTTTAAAAAAAAAAAAAAAGGAGAGAAAGAAAAAAAAAAATGTTGAAGAGCGGCTAAGATTAAGGAAAGCTGTATGTGAAAAAGATATGCCATGCCTTTCCCAAAAAAGAAAGATTATAATTTATACGTCATTAGCAATGAACGGCTGGCTTGGGAATATATTTTATTTTGGAGTAATTTCTTGAAGATGTTGTGAAAAGCAAGACCAACTCATCATCAAAAAATTGCTTTATGAACTGGCCAAATGTATTTTCAGTTATATTTCCTGTAAATTATCTAGAATATGATTCACAACATTAATTGCACTCTAATCTTTAATTAAGCATACAAAACAAGGCATTATCTACTCCATTAGAATTTTATGTAAGTTCAAGACATTTTCTATAACTTTAATTATGCGAGTTGTTAAATAATTATTTCAAATATACTAGTAAAAAGTTTGAATTTTAACCGGTGTTTGTAAGTGAATGACTGAAATTTATTTTGTACTTGTGGGATCCACCTCAAACCAAATTAATTATTAACTACTATTTTTTCTTAAAAAAAAGAAAAAGAAAAAAAAATGTGGCTAAATCTCAACCGCATGCAACGCTTCAGCAGTCGACCGCATTAACCGTTCTAAATTTGGATGTTGATAATATAAATCCAACCTAATGCTATTTGTATGAGAATAATCATGTTGTCTTAATGCACTTCATACTTAATCAAAGATATTATAGTAATTTAAGCTCATTTTAATTAAGAAACAAGATAATGTAATCAGATTTTTTAATATGTGTGAAATCAGATACTTGTAACTTATAAACAAGACCCAAGTAGGGCAATGTTGTTACTTGTTAGTTTATTTACTTGTACTGAAATTGCTTACAAGTTACATCTTCAAGTTCTCCAAGGGACAAAAATAGCCAAGAATACCCCTAAGACCATGTCCAATAGTTTCAACTACCAAAAACATTCAACTACCTTAATATTACGACACCTCATCTTCTCTCTCCATCCACTTAATCATTCAACTACACTCTCAACTACCCCTCCCACAATAAGCTAGTTTAGTTTAAAATTCAACTCCTCCCAACTCATCATTCTATACCCCACCACTTTTTATTTTATTTACAATATTTATTTTTATAATTAAAAATAAATATTGATATTAATAATTTATTATTAAAAAATAAATTATTAACGTTTTTAATTATAAATTCGAGATTTATTTTTATTTTTTTTAATTCAAACTTAATTAATTTTTTTCGAAGCAATTAAATAAATATGAGAATATTTTAATTTTAATAAAAATAAGAAAAATTACAATAAACTTAGCTCGTTCCACAAATGATGAAAAACCAAAAAAAACATAGGATTGTAGTAATTTGGTGGAAAATTACTTGAATTCTGAGTGTTGAAATAAGGATTATTCGGATTATTGGGATCCATTTCACTAAAAAGATGATGAATATTTTAAAAACTAAGTGGTTAAAGAAGGATAATGATTTTTTTGAGAGAAAAGAGAGGTTTTTTTTTTGGTGTACAAATAAAATGAAAGTTATATCAATTTATAGAGAAAAAAAAATCCAGAATTTTCGCGAAAAAAAAAAAAAATAAAAAAAATTTTTGCTGTAAAATAATTGAGCTCGAAAATTTGGGTTGAAAATCATATATAAAAATCTGGACGGACCAATCCTAGGCTGACACTTGGCAAAAGGAGAAAAAACAAAAAAAAAAAACTGGCAGACGCTGCGCCTCACGCGCCTCTGTCGGCGGTGAGGCGCACGCGCCATGTCCGCACCAACCAGGCGGCGACGCGTGTCCATGGCGGGGCCCCTCAATTTTCATTCAACCCGGTTGAATTTATTCAACCTCCCAATTCAACCCCCTACCTCTCAACTACCTTATTGGAGCCCCTCAACTAGTTGAACCCACTTTCAACCCCCTCTCAATCACCTTATTGTACATGGCCTAACTACCCCTTATAAGGGTGCTCCCCCTTTCCAGGCCATATTTTCAAGTCATAATCCGCTCTGAGATTCATGTCTCAGACTCTTAGAAACACTGAGATTCATGTCTCAGACTCTTAGAAACACTGAGAATCATGTCTCAAACCTATAAAAACACTAAAAAGTCATATCATAAACGTATAAAAACACTGAGAGACATGTCGCATGCCTATAAAAACATTGAAAGTCATGTCAGATACCTATAAAAACACTTGGAATCATATCACATACCTATAAAAACACTTAGAACCATGTCACACACCAATAAAAACACTTAGAACCATATCACATATCTATAAAAACACTTGGAACCATGTCACATGCCAATTAAAACACTTAGAACCACGTCACATGCCAATTAAAACACTTAGAACCACGTCACATACCTATAAAAACACTGAGAGACATGTCACATACACATAAAAATACTTAGAAACATATCACATACCTCTAAAAACATTGAAAGTCATGTCACAAACCTATAAAAACACTGAGAGTCATGCCGCAGACCTATAAAAACTCTGAGATACATGTCACAAACCTATAAAAACATTGAGAGTCATGTCTCCGACTTGTAAAAACACTAAGATACATGTCACATACATATAAAAACACTGAGAGCTATGTCAGAGACCTATAAAAATACTGAGACAAGTGTCTCAGACCTATAAAAACACTGAGAGACATATCTCAAACCTATAAAAACATTGAGAGAGGTGTCTCAGACCTATAAAAACACTGAGAGACGTATCTCAGACCTATAAAAACATTGAGACATATCTCAGGCCTATAGAAACACTGAGAGACGTGTCGCAGACCTATAAAAACACTGAGAGACGTATCTCATACCTATAAAAACACTGAGAGACATATCTCAGACCCATAGAAACACTGAGAGACATGTCGCAGACCTATAAAAATACTGAGAGACATGTCACATACGTATAAAAAACACTTAGAACTATGTCGCAAACCTTTAAAACACTGAGAAATGTGTCGCAAACATATAACAATACTAACAGACATGTCACATACTTATAAAAACACTGAGAGACATGTCGCAGACCTGTAAAAATAGTGAGAGACAAGTCACATACCTATAAAAACACTGAGAGCCATGTCGCATATCTATAAAAACACTAAGAGACATGTCGCAGACCTATAGCCATGTCTTACATCTGTTAAAACACTGAGATTCATGTCGTAAACCAATAAAAACATTGATATCCATGTCTCAAACCTATAAAAACATTGAGAGTCATGTCTCCAACTTATAAAAACACATAGATACATGTCACAGACCTATAAAAATACTGAGACAATTGTCTCAGACCTATAAAAACACTGAGAGACATATCTCAAACCTATAAAAACACTGAGAGACGTGTCTCAAACCTATCAAAACACTGAGACGTATCTCAGACCTATAAAAACACTAAGAGACATATCTCAGACCTATAGAAACACTGAGAGGTGTGTCGCAGACCTATGAAAAAACTGAGAGTCATGTCTCAGACCTATAAAAAGCCTAAGAGAGACATGTCACATACCTATAAAAATTCTGAGAGCCATGCCACAGACCTATAAAAACACTGAGAGATGTACCGTAGACCTATTAAAATACTGAGAGACATGTCACATCCCTATAAAAATACTGAAAGTCATGTCTCAGACCTATAAAAACACTGAGAGGCATGTCTCAGACCTATAAAAACACTAAAAGCCATGTTACATACCTATAAATGTTGGATATTATGCCCTAGGCCATTGAGAAAGGCCTATGCGTTATATCATAGCTTCATTGTTATAGAGATAACAAACCCGATTATTATATCTTTTGCATGTTTATTATAATAATCATTGTCCCTAGCACTTATGAAGGGCTAGCATGAGTTTGATGGATAATCATATGATGATTATAGCGCATAGGATGCGGATTATACTTGTGGGTACATGTTGGAGAACAAGTACTGGATAGACCCGTTATGAGATTTATGTCATGGTCAAATGTCATAATTAAATCTCATAATAGTTATATCATTCATCCTTAGACCTGAGATTATCATAGTCTTCCACATAATGAACATTATGTTTGACATACTCAAACGTTACCCCTAACCGGGTGGTTATAAAGGCTACGATTGGTATAATCGGATTCTTGTAGGGAAGAATGATAAGTCAAGATGGGATTTGTCCCTCTCTCAAGAGAGATATCTGCTTGGCCACTCGATGAGTGAGATTGATAAAAGTGTACGGCCGTACCCAAATGAATTGAAGCGTTCAATGTTATTTGCTCATATCAATTTACTCGAGATCGAGAAAGCATTGGACAACATAAGTTGACGTGGACCATGACTTATGTCCAATATGATATCGCGTGACAAAGGGATTATGATATGTTCTATAAGGTTACTTTGGGCTTTCAAAGTTATACTAATTGGGTAGTCATAATGGCTTGCTAGAGTCCGCTTATGATTTACGAGGTCTTCGGACTCGTTGCCAACATAGTATAATCATATTGGGTCACACACGCAGAACGGATCTTGCTTGGCACGAAAAACGAAAAAAACTGGGAAGTGAAAAAACCAGCCGTACGGATGGTTTGGACTAGCCGTACGGATGGTTTGTCCGCTGACGAGTTTTTGTCAGATTTCTTTCTGGGAAAGGAATCCTTTAACCTAATGGAATTAGGTTTCTCCCAGTTTATATTATGTGTTCTCTTCAGCCGAAAACTAAGCCTTATGCATTGATTTTGGAAATCAACAAGAGTTTCTTGGAGAGAGAAAAACACATAATATACTTAGGTTATTAGGGTTTGATTTTTGCTTATCATCAAACCATAATAATCAAAGGGAGATTGAAGAATGGTTCTTCAACCATGTTTTTAAAGCCTAAGGATCTAGCAGTCAATTCAAGAAGTGTTCTTGAGTCCGTTCGATGTGTGGATACCGATAGAGGGTGTTTGCGTTAGCACCTTAAAGTCCGTGTTCATGGATTCGATCTTCAAAGGTATGTTTCTTTCATCTTGTATTTAATTTAATCAACATGCACGGATCCGGGCTCTTGGGTATTTGATTTTATCTGTTTATTCCGCTGCGCATGATGCATCAAAACCCTACAATAAAAACACTGTGAGTCATGTGACAAACCTATAAAAACATTGAGAGTCATGTCACAAACCTATAAAAACACTGAGATACATGTCACAGACCTATAAAAACACTAAGAGTCATGTCTTAGACCTATAAAAACATTGAAAACCATGTCACAAACCTATAAAACACTGAGAGCCATGTCACAAACCTATAAAAATATTGATAGTCATGTCACAGACCTATAAAAACACTGAGATATATGTCACAAACCTATAAAAACTCTATGAGACATGTTTTAGACCTATAAAAACTCTAAGAGACATGTCCATACCTATAAAAACACTGAGAGCCATATCAAAGACCTATAAAAACACTGAAAGATGTGTCGCAGACCTATAAAAATACTGATAGACATGTCACATACCTATAATAATAATAATGAGAGACATGTCACATACCTATATCTGGCACAACAAAAAATTAGTTTGATGGTCAAATCCACAAAATGTAAAGAGTTGAGTGATTTTTTGTGCACTTTTTCCAAGAAAAAAAAGGTTGAGCGAAAAATTACATGTTTTTCATCTTAACCAAGCATCGATTACAACCAATCCACGGCTCACATTAAACAAACGTAAAATCCAACGGCACTTAACTAATATGCGTCATAGCAGGGCTCCCCATCAGGCCCGTCTCAATTATTATAGAGGCCCCTGTGCTAGTATGTGAATATTGGTGCTAGATGTGAATATTGGGCCCTTAATATGTAAAATTTCACAAAATATTTCTAATATTTTTTATATAAAAATTAAATCAGGCGAGATGTTGATTGTAAAGAAAGCCATAAGGTCACCAGAGCTTTGCCCGTTTGATTGTCCGAGCTTCAAAATATTCACAGGATTTCATCTCTGATTCAAGAATTGACTTAAGCAACAGTTTACATACATCCTCAGTCTCAAAATGATGTTTTCACATTTATTATATTAGTATGAAAGAACTTTGAACAATAATTTTAATTTAATTTAAGTGTACTAACAATAATATAAATATATGACTGAATGTTCAACAGTACATTAATAACAAATTGTATGTTTTTATTAGAATAATTTAAGTAAACTAAACTACTACTAAAGTTATTTTGTATTACTCCTTCTGTCTCGAAATGATCTTATTGTTTGCCATTTTTTATTGTCCCAAAAAGTTCTTCCCATTTCTACAATTTAAGCTTAAATCCGCATAAACACAACAAGGATAGTGAAGCAAGTGTTCATAACCTTAAAATATTTAAATAATCAAACATGAATATCATTTTGAGACGGAAGGAGTAATATTTTTTATAAAATAAAACATCATTTTAGAATGGCACTATCACCCACCGTCTGCTAAATAATAAAAAAAAAAAAGTTTGCTAAAAAAAAAAACTATCACCCACCATGGAGGCCCCCTCTCTTGCACAGGCTAATCGCTGCCCACGAATCCATCATCCTCTCACACAAATCTTCTCTTTAGCCTCCCTTCCTCAATCTCTCTCCTATTCCCATAACTCAGTTTCACCCTCACCCCCTCTCACTAACCTATACCTATTTATATATACAAACTCACATAAACTGCCTCTTTGTTTTTTTGATTTCTTTCTATATAGAATGAAATTTAAACTTGTTGTGACGATGCAATTGAGTAACGGTTCTGATCCGCAGCAAAAACAACTAATCCGCAGCAAAAGCAACAGCTGTCGGTAGTGGCAGGGACGACGCCGACGGTTACGCCGCAGCAACAATAGGTGGCGATGCAGTATCCGGCGGCGGCTATGGAATGCAGCATCAGATGATGATTGTTCACCAGAGAAGGCGACGACCTGTGAGATTGAGGATGCCGGTGGGGGGTAGGACGCCGGCGAGGGTGGGGCTGGGACGCCGGCGAAGGTGGGGGCTAGGGCACCGGGGAGAGAGACGAGAGAAGAATTTAGGATTTTTTTTTAGAGAGAGAATGGAAAAGAACGCAAATGAGCTGGAGGAGGGTTCACGTTTTTTAGGGTTGGGTGGGAGGGGTAATTTTGGGATTAAAGTATTTTATTAAAAAACAGGGGACCTAATTGAAATATGCTTTTTTTCTAGTGGACCAGAACGAAATAAATGAAATTGTCTGTCATATTTAAAAAAAATGTTTTATTTAGAGGACTTTTGAGAAATTTTTCCTATATACAGGGCCGTTCCTAGCTTTTTTGGGGCCCTGGGCGAGGTCCAATGAAGGGCCATTTCTCTTTTTGAAATAACGGCCTTTTATAAATCTTTTTTTTTCTCCTTCAAAACTCTTTTTTTTTACTAGCAGGATTATTTTTCTGTGTTAACTTGTACTTTGAATTTGTATTTAAGTATAAAATAATTGTAAGATCAAATGATTGAAATTAGCATAATAACAGATAAATTAAAAGTTATAATCAAACCTATAAATTTTTATCAAAAAAATAGTAAGAAAATATATAAAACCCAGTAAAATTATAAAAGGAAAAAAATATGTACAACAAAAATATGATGAAAAAAATATACATATAACGTCCCAAAATTTGCAAAAGAACATATTAAATAAATATATAAAAGTGTCTTAAAAACTCTTGCAAAAGATAAGATTAAATTATGTTCACCAAAAATAAAATAATATAATAAGAATATGAGGACTAAAAATATTACTCCAAAGAAGATTATACATATCTATGTCTTACAAAGATGTTTTCATTTCTACTTAAATTTGTCACAGGAAAAAAATAATTTTTTTTGAGTTATTAAAATAAGGGAATATGAAGGCCCCAAAAGTACGAGGACTCACATATAATATGAATGAGGGAATATGAAGGTCCCAAAAGTTATATATGTAGTTGTCCTTGGTTGATTTTTTTTCTCAAATAAAATAGGCCATTTTTGTGTTTTTTTTATTGGGGCCTCTTTTGCTTAAAAATGAAATAATTAAATGTGTCAGTTGATTTTTTTTAATTTCTTTAAGAAAGAATTAGTGATAATTTTGTTTTTTTTTCATAATAAAGATATATATATATACACATATACATATGCACACACGCACACATATACAGTATATATAACATGCTATAAAACTTTTGGGCCCCTCTCCCGGCAAGGGCCCTGGGCGGACGCCCCACCTGCCCCCCTGGGCCGGCCCTATGTATATATATACACACACACACACACGCACACATAAGTCGTATGAAGTAGTTCTCATATTTTCTAAAAGCAATACCTTGAAAATAATTGAAAAATGAAGATATGATTAGTCTTGTGAAACAAATAAGAAATAAAATAAACAGAAAATGCGAATATATATTTATGGCTGAAGAAAATACTATAGGGAATATCATATATTCTTAAGTATATTTGTAAATATCAATTAAATGTTATTTACAAAATTTAGAGATTGCGTAGAAGATTTGTATCTTGTAAATCAAGCTAGACTAGAACTCTAGAACTTTCTTTGTAACCCTTTATATATGTACATTTAGTATCATAATAAACTTGAGTCATTCAATATCAAAGCCTTTTTTTATGTGTGAATGACTTCGTCTAATTAATAGAAAAGACCTTTCTATTTCAAATTCTTAAAAAGCAAAATTGACCTCCGTTTGAAGAATGTAATAATTTAGTTGACAAGGTCTAAGTGCCGAAGTACACTCAACTGAAAGTCAACCCAATTAAATGAGCAGACATTAAAATAAATAAAAGAATGATAAAATATCAACCAAGTTTGACTTTGTCAAATAAATACTCTCTCCGTAACATACTTATGTCCCATACTTATTGCTACCAAATTGCGAAATGAGAATTCATGAGGATTAAGAAAACATGTTACTTCCTCCATCCCAAAATACATGTAGTTTAAGAGGTCGAAATTTGTCCCAAAATGTTTGTAATTTTGCTTTTATCTAGACATTTTTGACATTGTTTGTCTAATATACCTTTATTTATGAGGGTAGTTGTCATTGTAAAAACATTTAATTATCTTGGTACTTGAAATATTTCAAGGGTAATTTAGTCTATTAGACATGCATTGATTGCTTTTCTTAATTTGTGTGAAAATCCTAGAATTACAAGTATTTTGGGACGGAGAGAGTAAAAAACTAAGTATTGTGACTGAGTAGGAAAGAGAAAATAAGTAGTGGATAGTTGTTGTGAGTGGATAGGAGAGAGAAAAAAGTAAACATTTCGGATAATTAACAATAAGTATGAGACGCCCAAAATGAAAAATAAGTAGCGACAAATATAAAACGGAGGAGAAATTATATTCCTTCATTCTGAATTAATAGACCTAAAGTTTATTACTCCCTTCGTCTCATTTATTTTGGCCACTTTCCATTTTTAATAGTCAACACAAGTAAACTTTGACCAATCATTAATATCAATCTAATCATTGTAACGAAATTATAAAAATTGTTATTATTAACGCACTTAGTGATTTATAAACAACACTTTTTAAATTTTAATTTGGATGATTAGATTGATATTAATGTTTGGTTAAAGTTCACTAATATTAACAATTAAAAGTTAAAAGTGGCAAAAAAATATGAGACTGAGGGAATATATTTTATCATTTAGAGACCTAAGTTTCAACTCTCTCATCATTTTAGCCTAAGTTTTAAAAATTGTACTCCCTCTAGCTTCTTACTTTTCATTTTCGTTTATCTTAAAATAAATATCGCCTTATTAAAAATAGGCAATGGAATTTGGTGATCTTCCTACTAATCATTTTAAAAATTGTACTCCCTCTATCTTGAGGTTAATTATTTTATCATTTTAGTACCATGTGGTTTACTAGTATATTGCTTCATTCTGAATTAATAATTTCGTTTGACATTTTAACATTGTAAAGTACATTTTAAATTTTGAAAATTTAGTGATTTTGAACTCTTCATTTTAAAAATACGACTAACTTTTAAAAACAAGACTAACATTTAGGAACTAACAAAAAGGAAAATTGAATGTTGAAGCCTCATATATCCCACATCAACTTGGAGAGTAAAATTGATAAACTATATAGATTAGCTAACCTCACCCCTTAACAATGCCTTTTAAGGGGGGTGATGACGACCCAATTCTAATATTGAGACTATCGTTTATCAGAAAGAGTTTTAAAACGATAACTTTATCTTCTTTAACTAACTGCGATATTTATTATGGCATGGAACATGGATGAAACAGTAAAAAATTAAAAATTAAACTTATTTGTACGAAAGCCATTTGGGGCAGTACTTGCCTACTGGAAACATGCGTGGCCGTGCAATGAGGCGGGCCCAAATAAAGAAGATGACTCCGCGAAGCGAACGACTCAATTTCAACGGTACTAAACTGTTGACGCATTCTACTTTCCCTTTTACGTTTACTCTTTCCACACATTCGCACATCGGGACACTAATAATGATTTGAGTAACGGGAACAAGAAAATCAATCATAATTAAGAGAAAAGTAGTGTATGTATAGTTGAAAATGAAGAGAGAGAATGAGTGTGGTAAATAGTAGTGTTGGTTGAATAAATTGAGTGGTGGAAAATGAAGAGAGAGAATGAGTGCGGTTAAATGGTGGGGTTGGTTGAATATAAATATATTAAAATATTTTTATTTTGGACAGTCTCAATTGTTTTGGGACAACTTAAAAGGGAAAGAAGTTCTACTTGTGCTGGGACGGAGGGAGTATAGACTTAAGGAAAAGGAACTACTCCCTTACTTTAGACAATTATCCCACAATCTTTTCTGAAATCTTTCCTTTTACGAAAGAATAATGCTCTTTCAATCTGAATATATTGTCAACATTTTCATGTAAATAATAAATACAAATTATATGACATTTTTTCCTTCTACTCCTTGCATCTCTAAACAAAGTTTCTATTTTAAAGTTTTTTTTTTTTTTTTGCCATAAAAGCAAATGTAATACTCCGAGCTGCCTATCCTTGAGCCTTGTGCGGGGAAGCCGGGGAGGCTGACCCCATTTGGCAGTAACATGTTAATACAATTTTTTTTCAAAATATAATTTTTATTAATAATTTTCCAAAATACAATTTTTCTTCCCCCTCCCCCCAAAAATTAAGGATTTATTCCTTCCGTTTCATAATAACTTGTACTATTTTATTTTTTCTGACTTGAAATTACACATAGGTTATACTATATTCTAAAGTATGAGAAAATAATTGTGAGTATGATAAACTGAGAGTGAAACTCTCAACTTGAGTGTGAGAGTATGATAAGAGGAAGTTTTATGTGAGACTGTCTCACAGATGAGACTAAGACGGGTTTCGATGAGAGGGGAAATGAGTTTGCCCCACTCCACCAATAGGGGGCAAACCATTTACTCTCTCAATAAGACTTGTCTTATGTGTGATACAGTCACACACAAGTTTTTGTCGCATGACAATTAAGGTAGTCCAGTGGGGTGAAAAATGAATATTCTAAGAAAGCAAACTTTATCAATTAGAAAACTCAAAAAAAAAAAAAAATCTAGTTGCTATGAAAGAGAATAATAAATTTAAAGAGCACTAACATTATATATAAAAAAAAAAAAAACTAAACTTTAATTTTTTTATTATTTGACTTGGCATGTAAAATTTACAAAAAAAATAAAATAATAATTATTGTTTTTTTTCACTGTGCATGTTTTAAAGAGTGTAGTGAGGTTTTGTATTGTTCCCCCAATTAATATTCCGATAATAAGAACTACAAAATAAAGAGTTGGTCTCCTATAAAACGCGTTTTTCCTAGTAGTTAGGAAAAACGTGTTTTTCAAACCTTTTTGCTATATTTTTCAAAGGTACTGGCTATCAATCTCATATCCAGAAGACTTTATATTGATATCCAGAAGGCTTTATACTAATATCTAGGACCCCTCTGATTATCACTTTCAAAAGTTCTGGCTAATACCCACACAGAAGGCTTTATATTGATATTCAGAACCCTTCTGGCTATCACTTTCAAAGGTTCTGGCTATCACTCTCATATTCAAAAGGTTTTATATTGATATCCAAAATTGTTGAAAAGTTTCGATTATTTACAAAAATGCCACCGCGCGTTTTTTTAAAGAAGTTCCACATATTTACAAAAATGTCACCGCGTTTTTCCCAAGATTTTGTGCAAAATAAAATGGATTACTATATTACTCCCTCTGTTCCAGAAAGATAGTCTTATTTTGACTTTTTATGGTAAAAAAAATAAACTTTGACCAACCATTGGTAACGATCTAATCATTCTAGTGAAATTTTAAAATTTGTAATTAATAAATCATTAAGTGATTTATCAATAACAATTATTAGAATTTTATTTTGATCATTAAATTAGCACTAATGTTTGATCAAAATTTATTTTAATTAACTATAAAAAATCAAAATAAAACTATATTTTTGAAACAGAGGGTATAAGAGCATCTCCAATGGAGAACACCAAATTTGGTGTAAGTTTTACACCAAATGTTACACTAAATAAAAATCTTCTCCAATGTATCACACTAAAAAGGAATATTCTCTATCCACCTCATTTTTCCACTAACACTCATTGTTACACAAGCAATACTTGAAGTCTATGATTTTACATATAAACCCCTCTCTTTTAATTGAGATGATATAATATTATGTTTTTATAATTATTTTTATGCATTGTACTTTTATAATTAAGTAAAATATATTATATAATTTATTAACATATAAGTTAATTAACATAATTTACAATGTGTGAGTTTTTACAATTTAGAGGGACTAAATGTAACAAGTGAAACTATTACACCAAATTTGGTGTAATGAATAGTGTTACACCAAATTTGGTGCAATACTATTCATTTACACCAAATTTGATGTAAAATTTAGTGTCCATTAGAGGGATAAATAATGGCCAATTTAGTGTTATAGTGTGAGAAATGGTGTCCATTGGAGATGCCCTAATTAACCCCGATTAATATTCCGATAGTTAGAGAACCGTTGTAAGCGAGAGGCAAGGTGGGCGTGGTTGTCAACTTTATTGACTAAAGAAAAACGCGGGACAGTTATACCCCACCTTCCCTCTCTTTTTACCAAATTCCCAAACTACCCTTCCTTCTTTAAAGCGAAGAATCCAACACCAAATAACACTCCACCCAAACTCCTCCTCCTCCTTATATTTACCCAACTGTAACCAGCTGCACACATACAAACACACCCAATTTCACACAAACACACATACATACACACTCGTATATAGAGAGAGAAACAATCAATATTACATATTTTCACAATTGTAGAGAGAGAGAGAGAGAGAGAGAGAGAGATGGATCAGGATCAGGATCAGAAGAAGCCATACTTTTCATTCCTATTCAAGAGGCTAGGGGAAAAGGGTTCATGGAGGTTCGCCGGAAGTTCAGGATTCCGGTGGAAACGCCGGTTCAGCGTACACATATGGTTCGTCGACGGAATTCTATTCAGGATTGTATATGTTCTTGAATCTGTCGTTTTGGTGTCGGCCCTCTGTTTCTACTACCTCTGTTGCGGCTGTAAACTCTAAATTATTTTTTTTGGGTCTTTTTCTCAATCGGAAACAGAATTCTACATCATCTGCTTTAAGGTGTTGTACCGTATAACATTTTCATGCATCTTGGTATTGTACAATTCAACACATTTAAAAGTAGTTGAACTGTATAACCCTTTATGCTATAATATTATACAGTATGATATTGAAGTCTCAAAATGAATCGGACATTTATTTTGAGACGGAAGTAGTGGTATGTATGAATTTTGTATTGGTGTTTTCTCTTTCAGCAAAAGAATTAACAAGTTACTAACTCCAAATATATAGTACTATATAGAGGGAGAAAATGGACAGTTAATTTGACGTACAAAAGAATATGTTTGTGGCATTTGTTCATAGGTATCTTTCTGTTTCTGTGAAATGTTTAGTTTTGATTTTGTAATAGTTAAGAGTTTATTTATTTATTTAACAATGTTTTTTTTTGAAAGAATTTATTTAACATTGTTGGTTTCTTAGAATTTTGTAATGATTAATTTATTGATGAAATTGTGAAGACTTGTGATTATTTCAATTCATTTGTTGTGGGTATGCAAAATGAAGAGGTTGGTGAGGTGTGTTAGTTTTTGTGTATGATTTTTTTTTTTTTTTTTTTCTTTTTTGAGACAGAGAAAACAGGGGAGGATAAAATAGTTTTTTTTTTTTTTTGAAAGTTTGTATCATATCATTTAAGGCAATTGCCATCGTGTTACAAGCTCCTATGAGTCTATTAGAGATCTATTGCCCTATCTATTACAAATTCCTATATTGGAATCTATTACAGTGATACTTGCCTCCTAGAAATCTCTCATAGACGTCTCCGCGCCATCTGGTAGTCTGCTTGTCAAAGACGTCCTGCACCATCTGGTAGCCTCCTTGCCATAGACGTCCCCGCGCCATACCATCTGAACGATCACCCGTTTGCACAAACTCCCCTGCATAAGGGGTACCCTCCCTGGGCTGAGCTGATGACGTCTCCGCGCCATCTGGTAGTCTATTTGTCATAGACTGAACGATCACCCGTTGGCATGGTAGCCTCCTAGACGTCTCCGCGCCATCTGGTAGTCTGCTTGTCAAAGACGTCCTGCACCATCTGGTAGCCTCCTTGCCATAGACGTCCCCGCGCCATACCATCTGAACGATCACCCGTTTGCACAAACTCCCCTGCATAAGGGGTACCCTCCCTGGGCTGAGCTGATGACGTCTCCGCGCCATCTGGTAGTCTATTTGTCATAGACTGAACGATCACCCGTTGGCATGGTAGCCTCCTTGCCATAGACTGAACTATCACCCGTTGGCACAAACTCCCCTGCATAAGGGGACTCCCCGTAGGGAGGCGAACCTGGGACCTTTAAAAGTGGAGGCCACTTAATTATTGGGGAATGGGGGGAAGGGGAATCGAACTTGGGACTTCCCGAAGGAAATCCCAAGCCTTATACCGCTCGGCCAATGAAGGCTTGGGTGATAAAATAGTTTCTGTGTATGATGGTTGTTTAAATTATAAGGAAATTTTTAGTTTTTTTTTTTTTTTTTGAGTAAACGATAATTCAATTTCATTCACAATTTAAAAAGAGACGGCACTCCACAAAGACCGGAGGCTCACCCCGAATAACAATAGCGGTTCCATTTCTTAACATACAACAACGATATTTTTGATCAAAATCTTGAGACGTACGAATTCCACTCAAAGTCAAACTTGGACACTGCCTCAATCCGACATTTAAAAAATCTCCCTCCCGGTAATATTTTACGCTGAGCCCTTGATATGCAGAATTCGGGTTGACGAGTAAACGCCCACCAGACATCTCAAAATCTGCGAACCATCCTTGTGCAGTAAGATGATTGACATCCACTTCATTGTGTGAAAATGCAAGAATAGTCAACATTCTAACATGAAAAAACAACAAACAAAAACAAAAGAACATAAGCTCTCACGAATGAGAGAATACGACGGCTCTCACGATAGAGAGAATACAACGGCTCTCACAAAGGAGATAAATTTATTATACAACAAAAGGGAAAAACTAGAAAAAAATCAACAACACAATTGTTTGTAATCTCAAAAAGTTGAGATGTCCAAAAATTGTGTTGTTGTTGAATGTGTACAACGAGAATGAACAACACAATGAAAAAATTGATAGAATTAATGGAGATGGAGAAGAAGAAGAAGATGGTGGTTGTTTTGGGATATTCAATCTATAAATTAGATAAATCAGAAAATGAGATAAATCAAAAAATGAGAAACTCGAACGAATCGACTGATTCAGGCGAACAACCCAACCCTTGGAACCTACTACAGCCCCAGGTGGCGAAGAGCCGACATCGGTTGATTATCAGGAAAAAGGGAAGAAGAAGTTAGGAATTTTTTAGTTAGGTTTGAAAAAAATGGATTTGGATTCGATCAAGCTTAACATTTGTGTATTTTTGAATTGATTATGTCGAACCGAACGGTTAAAATTAATTTGATATAAAATCAATTTATTATATTTATAAGTGTAAATTCACCGTATTCAAATTTATATCAACTATTATTAATTTAAAAAATATGTATATGGAATCATTAAAAAAGTATATGGAATCATGAGAGCCGGAAAAGCAAATTAGGTAGGAGCAATTTCGGGTTGCGGAAAAAGTGGGTATAAATTACCTGTCACTCCGTGTGAGGAATGGAATGTTGTTTGCTGGCTTTGGGAAATCCTCCTTTAAAATACATTTATCTTTTGAGTGTGTTTTGGGGGAAATTAGTTCCTCCATAAGTTATAAAAAGTTTTGTTTTTAACCCTTAAACCCTAAACCTGAAGCCCTAAACCCTAAACCCTAAACATTAAACCCTATAAAAACAGGACTTTTTATAACTTACGGAGAAACTAGTTTCCCCCAAAATTTTCTCTTATCTTTTTGGCAGAAAAAACTCCCACCGGATGCATTTAATCACCTAGAAAATTGAATTATTTAGGGGCAAATGAGTCTTCTAAACATGCATTAATTACATTTCTTAATACGTGCGAAAAAGTCTAAAGCGTAGATATTTTAATGCTGCAACGAATTCTCACTGCAACAGTTTTGAGTCCCAACTACAATTTTCGGAACTAGTCTTCACCAAGTACATTCCCCACGGTTGCTTCTACTTGTACTCTATACTCACTCCTACAATAACCGTCTTTCATCTTCTTTTTCGTCATAAAATATTGCATTTTTTTTTTGAAAGAATAAAATATTGCATTTTTAAACATCAATGAAATAATTATAATGCAATATTATTATGCTTTAAGTCCGGAGTATCAAACATTCAAATGCGTCGATCGTTTTGGGATGGAGGGAGCACAATTCTTTCTTGTTTCGTTGAACTTTAGAACAACAAGATCTTGCTGATCAGGCAACTGGAAAAACATCAAAATTTTAATTTCTTTTGAACAAAGCCAGGCATGGAGTTTGTTAATATTTGAAGTTTATGAAAACAAGTTCACTATCAATTGTCTATTTACGCCACAATTTCACAACCAAAATCTAAAGATTTCTACTCCCAACATTATCACTATTATCTTCCGAACTGACCGGGGTTGCAATTCCGTCTCCATTAAAACCAGCATACTGTTGAACAACCAACACAGAAGCTCGTGCAGAAAAATCCGATGTTAAAAGAAGATCCCCAATAGCCCCTAGCTCCGGGCTCTCACTCCAATCTTCTAACCCTGCAGTTAACGGAGATAACATTCCTAACCCTCTTCCGACTATGTCAAATCAAAGTTCACCCCCATCGATCTTACCATCTGCACTGTATCCGCCCCATTGTTTATCAATCTTTCTGTATATACAACCGTTTCTTTGTCAGGTGTCTTGTAATCGTCCTTTTGCCTCTCCCAGTCTGGACCTGATTCCATTGTTATTGTCCCGTTTTCTTCTTCCACCACCACCACATCCCTATTCTCCAAATCACGGTTCGATGCTTCTACGCCTGGTATCAGCCGAAGCACTTCAAGAGTTGCATTTGGATCTTCAGCTGTTGGAGAAAATGCAACGGAGCAAGTTAATTGCGCATTGACACGCATTTAAAGGATGAGCAATACTATATGCAAAAATATCTCTAAAAATTTAAGCACTGGACTGGATTTGGAGCATGTGTTGTCGGACTGCACAAAAGTCTTACTATAGGATGTAGCTCATGTTACTATAATGTTACTCCCTCCGCCCCGGACTAAGAGTCCTACCTCCCATTTGCACGGAAATTAAGAAAAAGTGGAAGTAAAGTAAGTGTTGTGAGTGTAAAAGTAAAGTGGGAGAGAAAATGAGTGGGAGGGAATAGTAAGTTGATATTCTTTGTCATTTTAGGAAATTGACTCTTACTCTGGGACATACCAAAATAGAAAGTAGGACTCTTACTCTGGGACGGAGGGAGTATAAAAGTTGGACTTTTGTGCAGTCTGACTACTATAGAGGCTTCAGATGTGCGCACTCATTTCCTAGGCCATCTGCAATGGGAAAGTGTAGATATATATACCCATTCTCCATGCAAAGGACAATGCTTCTCTATCATCAGGACCGCCAATAAAAATCATGGCAATGTGGATTGGCATGCCCGATTTTTCATCAGGGTATGAAGGCATTACAGCACCGAGCCCTCGATCCACGAGAATGCCAACAGAGCAAGGAGCATTTGCCAACACGTTGTCGTTGACTTGTTTATACTCGGGGTTGTTGTTGTTATTGTTCTCAAATGTGTTGGGAAATGTCTGTCGCTTGTGAAACGGGAGGATTATTAAAGACACGCGTTTGTCTTCCGCCACACTGCAAATGTCTTCGTGCATGGTATCGTAAGACGACATTGCAGTCAATGGCTGCACGGAAAGACCGTTGCAATCTCTCTCCAGCTTCTGGAATGCAGCGATGATTAGTTCTGTTTGTCCATCTGCTCTGTTTCTAGCACTCTCTGAGCCAGATCTGACATCCGAAAACTATGAGTGGTTTGCAAAGTGCTGATGCGGCACAAGGTAACATGATGTATAAACCCCTGTACTCCCTCCGTCAGGTAAAGATAGTCTCATTTGACTTTTGATGGTCAAACAAGACTAGGATGATTAGATTGTCATTACTATCTGGTCAAATTTCACTTGTGTTGACCATCGAAAGTCAAATGAGAATATATTTTCGGGACGGATGGAGTATATGTGTTATTGAAGTTGAAGTTGAACCTGGAGGGGCTGTGGATGATGAGGAAGGCAGCGGTGTAGTTGGCGAGTTGAATGAGTTGCATGGCAAAGACACAAATGGGAGATCGTCTCGTGGGATGGGAAGCCTGAAGAAGCCGAGTGAAGCCAGAGACTGATTGAAGCTCGTGCACGCAAGAAAGAACTCGCAACTCAGAATCCGGAGTCAACTTTTACAAAGCCCTTCGCTTGCTCGGCATGAAACGCCTTACAGGCTTGTATAAGAAGTGCGTTATAGGTGATGTCGCAAATGTCATTAATAACACCGCAATAAACATAATGGCATAGCCCGTGTCACCCAAAACCTGACAAAAAAAATACATTCCATAATGACTGATTTTCTTTGGACCGAGTAGTGATCAACTGGCTAGCGTCAACACACTGGGTTGTGTGTGTGTGTGTGAGAGAGAGAGAGGGTGGGTACCAGATGATCGTATCCGAAGTTGAGAGCCATAACAGCCAATATACCTTTGGCATTCATAAGTAATCCAAGTGATATTCCTTCATGAACAGGCATATCAATGAAGCAAGCAACAACAACAATGGTTACCAACTTTGATAAACAGAGCAAGAAGATCCCCCCACCAAGCACCCAAACCGACGGACCGTTCTTCAGGACATCAGCAATAAACCTAAACCCGCTTAGCGTATAGTAAACCGGCATCAAAAGATCAGCCACAAAGCCTCGTAGCACAACCAAGAACCTATGCCCAAGAACATGGTTCGGTATAATCAACCCAAACAAAAATGCACCCACCATCGAGCTAGCTCCTAATATATCAGTAACTAAACCACACGCCAAAACCCCCGTGAGGAGCAAGCAGATCGTGGCATCACTATACTCTTCTCCTTCTTTCATCCGCTTAATCACCCACAATATCCCGGGACGGATAACATAAAAACATAAAAGTATGAAAATAATCATCAGTATCAAAGAAATCAGGGCTTTGTCTCCGGTACTAGTTGTGGCGGCCAAACCAATAACTATAAGAACCCACGAGATAACATCATTAATCAAGGCAGCAGACATAGCAGTTCTTCCTATATCAGAATGTAGTAGCTTTAAACTTGCAAGTATATCAGCAAGAACAGGTATGCCAGTTACTGATAAAGCCACACCCCAAAAGAGATCTCCCATGGGGAATGCTTTGTAGTCGGGTACGCAGTAACTATACAAAATCGCACCCACAACAAAGGGGACAAATGCTCCTACAACAGCAATGGTGAAAACCTTCTTTCCCATCCGAGGAACCGAGCTTAAATCCATCTCTAAGCCAAGCAAAAATAAAGAATAAATGAGACCCCAATTCCCCAATGTTTCAACAAGCAAATACACGAGAGATGGAGAATGTCGCTGCTAGGATATCGTATCGTTTTCTAAACCTATTTATGCCTGTACTTCCCATAATCACACCAGCCTGACAATTCAAAAAATTGATGCATTAAGATGGAAAACAAAAAACTTCAAAAAACAAACAAATTTTGCATTTGTGTGTATACAGTATATATGAACTTACAATTAATTCTGGTACAATGGGGGGGAAGGCGGAGGGGTTTGAGGAGGATAAGGAGAAGCCGGGTAATACATGTGATGAGAATGAGTGAAATGAGGAAGAGAGGGAGAGATTGAGCCAAAGGATTGAGATCTTGCCAAACCCCATTGTTGCTTATCGTTTTCGCAATGTAGCATCTAAGAGCTTCGCCCGGTTTTGTGCCGTTTAGAGTTGAGAAGACCGGTGTCCTTGTGAGAAATTGCGTGTTCACCATGTTTAATTTCCTTGATGTTTTTTTTTTGTCTTAGAATTATGATTGAAATTCCCTCATTGGAGATTGGCTTCCATCAACCACCGTGGTCGGTGGCCCTCTCTCTGTGTCTGCCAAGGCTACCGTTGCGACAGTTTCCGGCTGCCGCCGTGGGTAGCTTGGCCGGAACCCTAGGGGAGATGATCGTTTCAAGATGATGATGAAGGCTAAACTGCGGGGGAATTTGAATGAGGGACGGGAGGGGAAGGCCATAATTGTGACGGTGTAAAATGCGTGTGGTTGCCCGTTTATTATGCATCGGTGCATAGATTCTCTATACAAGTCAACTGGGGTCAAAATTATGTAGTTACTCGGATTTCGAACCGCTGCACCCCTAGTTAGCTCCTGGCTCCAATTGGAGCCACCTCATTTTAGCTCAATCCAACGGTTGAGATGTAGCTGAGCTCGGTGGGACCCACAAAAAATTAAAATTATCTTGGCGCACAGATGATGAGCTCGCATATGTGGCATCGATCTGAGCCATTAGGTGGGGGGTGCAGCGTTTTTGGTGGAGCGGTTCTGGGTCCGTAGTTACTCATGGTCATCTTAGAATTCTCACACAGAAAATTAAATTATTTTAAAGATAATCGAGTCTTTTGTTTCAAATTTTCAATTATACTCCCTCTGCCACGATTTAAGGTTTTTATTTTCATTTTTAGTTTGTCCAAAATTAAGGTTCTTACTTTACTTTATTACCAAAAATAGAAATTGAACTCACTTGTCATTCTCACAACAAAAACTTCATACCCACTTTTTCTCTCTTACTTTACTTTCCACACTCACAATATTTATTTATTTTTAATCTTCGTGCAAAGTCAAAGTAGGAACCTTATAGTAGTGGAACGGAGGGAGTACCTTTATTAATAACTGTAAATCACCTCTTTACAAGCATTTACTCGTTTATAAAATTAAATTATTTTAAAGACAATTGAGTCTTTTTAACATGCATTCATTTTATTTCTTAATATGTACGAAAAAACCTAAAACGACATATATTTTGAATAACAAAACTACAAATATTTTGGGATAAACTTAAACCCTTAAAACTGCAAGTATTTTGGGACGGATGGAGTAACTCTTTTCTCCATTTCCATTTTAATAAAAAATGTCACATTTATTTTTAAAAAAAGTAAAATAGAGTGAGAAACTAAGTAAAAAAATGTGTTGTTTAGGAATTAAGAAAATTGTATTTTTAAAATGTGTTGTGACATTTTCTTAAATATTAAAAAAAAATGTGTTTAAAATATATGGTGACATTTTCTCAAAAATTAAGAAAAACGTGTTTTTGAACGACTGGTGCTATTTAACACTACCACTAATATTTAGTAAAAGTGTCCGTTCTAATGTTTATAAATGTTTTAAAATTATTAAATTTGCTTTTGTTTAGATCAATTTTTTTTAAGCATTTATTTTGATACGGGATGGGGAGTTGTTTATAATTCATATTTTAAAGTCAACCCTATCAAGTTTACATTTTCGTATCAAAAACGAGAAATTAAGAAAATAAATACTTACTCCCTCAGTCTATATATATTGTTTACATTTAAATTTTTCAGTCTACGCACGTGAGCTTTGCCAAACATTAAAGACAATTTAATTATCATAATAAAATTTTAAAAACTATAGTATTAGGTTAAAATTCACTTGCGTGCGTGAAAATTTTAAATATAGACCATATATACTATAGGACAGAGGGAGTATATAATATATATTTTTTTATTATTTTTTTGAAAGGAGGGAGTATAATATTTGAGAAATGATGTTGGGAGTATGAAGCTCCATAAACTATACTCCCTACATCCCATTTTAAACTTCGAAAAAAAGCTGGCACAAGAATTAAGATGGGAATTTTTATACTCCCTTTGTCCCAGAATGATAGTCCCCCGATTTTTATGGGTTTTACGAAGGAACTTTGAATAATAATTAAGGCTTGATGCACCATTATAAATACTATTAATATCAATTTTTTGATTCACAATAACGTAATTATAAGTAGCATTTATAACTGCTCAAAGTTCCCTCGTAGTAACAACCAAAAAAAGGTGGACTATCTTTTTGGGATGGATGAAGTCTTATAAAATAGTATAGATAGTGGGATAGAGTGTTGTGAGTATAAAAAGTGGGTAGGAGAGAGAAAGTGAGGTAGGGAGTCGTTAGTGGATAGTTGTTGTGTGTATGACATGTAGGGCCCACTAAATAAAAAATACAAAAAACTTTTCCTTTTTTGGATTTTGAAGTTTAAAATGGGATACCTTAAAATGGGACTGAGGGAGTAGACAAGGGTATGAAAAGAAAAAAATAGAAAAAAAAAATGTTGAATAAAGCTAAAATATCTTGTTTAACCATTAAAAGAAAGTACTGTAAACCCGTTTCCCAATTCTCCCTTATCAGTTATCCCTTCCCTCCAACTCCATAAACAGAGAGAGAGAGAGAGAGAGAGAGATGAGTTGGTCAATAAGCACACCAATTTCTCACACCCTTTTGAAATCAAATCCCAAAATTAACCCGCTTTCTGCTTCTTTCGTACCGAAAACGAAGAGTATTTCATTTGCTAGTAGAAGAAATTCCTTATCTGCGCTCTCCACCCACAAAGACACTGTCTTGCAAGATTTCCATGAAAAAAGAGCTCTCAAGGTCCCCATCCAATCAAATTAGTCTAAAACTGGACTTGCGATGCTAATTAGTAGTCTCTCTCTCTTTTTTTTTTTAATTTAATTTTTGGTTTTTTCATCACAGATAATTACAGGGTTACAGAATTTCGACAGGGATAATGTTGCTTCAGTTGTTACTGCCGCTGACAAGGTATATTTATCAGTCAATTAGAAAGAAAAAAAAACATTTTTAAAAAAAATTGTTTTTAATCGTTGGTGTCAGTTGTTGATTGATGTTTTTATCAATGGTCAACCCATAAAGTGTTTAGGGAATTGACAAATATCAGAGAATATTGTGAACACGGTTCTTTTAATTTCTTGTAACGGTGTTATCAATCTTTGTTAGAGCAATAACAAGACTTGATAAGAAAAGTGAGCGATCACAAGAACACAGATATACGTGGTTCACCAACTTGGCTACGTCCACGGGGAGGAGAGAGAATATTATTATCAATCTGGAGAATTCTTTACAAGATCACACTAATCTATGCTAGCACGAATTTTGGTCACAAAATTCCTGACTGTGCTAAAACCCTAGATCTAGAATTATTGATCTTCTCTGAGCACTCTAATAATTTGTCTATGACAATCTGAGGTGTGATTTTAATCTAAACTACTGGCCTCTATTTATACTAGTAAAGTTTATCTCAAAATCTCAAGAACTTGGAAACCTAGTCCAAAACTGACTTGGAAACCTTCCTTCTGCGCTCTGTCCCGGAACTACGAAATCTCTCAGTTGTTTAATCCTTTAACTCGGTGTCCCAAATTCAAAGGCATTAACCCAACAATCTCCACCTTGACTTTGAATATCCATGACAACAAACCTTTTTCTCCCCCCTCGCCTCTTCTGCTATCTAATAGCTGCGAACAATCTGCAAGTCCAAACAATGTTGGAACTTGCTTCCCGTCACGAGTTTTGTGAACATGTCTGCAGGGTTGTTCGCCGTCCCTGCCTTCACCTTTACCCGTTTCTCATCCCTTAGGAAATGATATCTGACATCAATATGCTTGGTCCTCTCATGATGAACCCCAAGATTGCTGATCAATCCCTTCAACCATATTCCTTCCTTAGCGGACTCTGTCAATGCCACGTATTCTGCCTCTGTTGTAGACAAAGTCACTGTCGTCTGCAATCTAGCCTTCCAACTGACAACTGACCCACCAAGCGTGAACACATATCCGGTCTTCGATCTTCTTGAGTCAACATCACCCAAATCTGAGAAACCCTTGACTGCACATTCTGTCCCATCTCCACAGACGAGTCTGACGTCGCTAGTGCGCACTGTAGTATACATCAAACTACCAACTGCACTAGCATAGGATACTGGAGCCATATACTCTTTCTCCTCAACCGATTTAGGCCCAAACGCGATTGTATGTGCATTCACTGCACTCGGAGTATCTATAGCCTTAGCTGTCGACCCACCAAACCTTTCTGAAACTTTCTTAATGTATCTTTTCTGGGATAAGAACAGTTTCCGTTTGGCTCTGTCTCTATAGATCTCCATACCCAGAATTTTCTTCGCGTTACCCAAACCCTTCATCTCTGCGACCAATAAGCCTTTCGACTTCTGAATCTCTGACTTCTTGACTGCTGCTATCAAATAGCTGTCAAATCCTTTGTACCACTGCCTAGGCGATTGCTTCAATCTACAAACTTGATCTTCCTTACCAGGAACTTGGAATCCTTCCGACTCTGTCATGTATATCTCTCCCTCTATTGCTAGCAACACTCTGATCGAAGTGTGTCTGACCACTGTTGAGAAGATCCCATTGTAGTCCACCTCTTCTTCCTGTGTGAAACCCCTTGCAACAACTTGAGCTTTATACTTGAACCCTTCTGCCGGTGACATCCCTTCCTCTTTCTTGAGCATCCACTTGCAAGTGTCAATCTTTCTGCCTTCTGGCCTTGTGGTCAACTTCCAAGTCTGATTCCTGTGAAGAGACTCCATCTCATCACCCATAGCCGCATACCTCTGAGATGACTCTGAACATGTATCTGCTTTATTGAAAGTAGAAGGCTCCGTAAGAACGGGCTCCACTTCCTCAGCAACCAGCAGTGCATAAGACACCAAGTCTTCAAATCCATTCCTGAAATTAGCTCTTCTAGACCCTCCTTGTGCTAACCCATGTTCTTTAAGAACTGAACTTGAACTTTCTGGTGCTTCAGTCTTTGTCTCTGTTGGTGGATCCTGATAAACATCTGACTGTGGGACAACTAACTCTTCAGTATCTTGTTGCTCCACCTGTTTATCAACACCGCCACCACTTGAAACAATCATAGATTTACCAGTCCATACCTCATAGGGAACTTTGAGGCCAATACTGGTATGAAGTCCATGATTAATCAAGTAACATGTTGTACTAAGCGCTTCTGCCCAGAAACGTTTAGACAACTCTGCATTGGAGAGCATGCACAACGCTCCCACAAGCCATGTCTGATTCATTCGTTCTGCTACACCATTCTGCTGTGGATAATGTTGCTTCAGTTGTTACTGCCGCTGACAAGGTATATTTATCAGTCAATTAGAAAGAAAAAAAATAACATTTTTTAAAAAAAATTGTTTTTAATCGTTGGTGTCAGTTGTTGATTGATGTTTTTATCATTTAATGGTCAACCCATAAAGTGTTTAGGGAATTGACAAATATCAGAGAATATTGTGAACAGGGTTCTTTTAATTTCTTGTAACGGTGTTATCAATCTTATTAGTCCTCAATCTCGCAAAGGGATTTATGTATAAACAAAAAATGATGTACAAGAAAAACATGAATATGGACATTTATTTGGGGACGGAGAGAGTACATATAGTCTGAAACATTCAATCTTACAGGGAGGAGCAACTCATGTTGATATCGCTTGTGACCCGGATTTGGTGAAGCTTGCAACTAGCCTCACGTCTCTCCCGGTAAAACTATTTGGTCTTTAACTTGGAAATATTCCGCCTCATATTTCTAGTTTTGATTTTCCATATTCACTTGCATAATGACACAGAGCTTTAGTTAAGATCAGAAACACTACTCCTTCCGTCCCAAAATAAGTGACCAAAATTCTGTCATAAATTTTGGGATGGAGGGAGTAGTTTTTAAGCCTAACGTCAGTCATATGAGTAGGTTTCGTTGATAATTTCAAATGTATTTAACTGTCTTTCTGCGTCTTTTGTGCAGATTTGTGTGTCATCTGTAGATCCAGCATCATTTCCAGCTGCTGTTGAAGCGGGAGCTTTAATGGTTATAACCAATGTCTTTTTAACACATTTGTTCAATCTTAGTGACTTTGGGTTCTTCTGATAAAAGACCGGTACAAACTCATATGCTCGGAATTGTTTACATTTGCAGGTTGAGATAGGGAACTATGATTCTTTTTACGAGTCTGGCATTATATTTACTCCAGATCAGGTACGAATTCGGATTCACCTGACAGATAAACGCCCTGTTTGGATTCATCACTCATTTACTGGTTTTTAGAATTTTCATTATTATTATTATTTTGGTTTTTACTTTCTTGTTTCTGGAGCTTTAAGTAGTTTCTTGGTTTTTGTTCTTGCAAAAATATTTGCAGATATTAAATCTAACAAAGGAAACGAGGAGAATTCTTCCAACTGTCGCACTATCTGTCACTGTGCCTCACACGCTAAGCCTCCCTGACCAGGTAACTTTGATGATCTGGTGTATACAAATCCGTACTTGGTAAAATCTTTATTTTAGTTCTAATAAATGGAAGAAAAAAATTTAGATCAAGCTGGCAGAGCAGTTGGAGCAAGAAGGTGTTGACATAATCCAGACTGAAGGGGGAAAATGCTCCAGTCCTTCAAAAGCCGGTGTTCTTGGTTTAATTGAAAAGGTAAATCACTTGTCACACACACAAAAAAAATAAATTAAAAAATAAAAAATAAAAAAAATATTGTAATATTGGAGTACTATACGTATGTAGTATATATAATGTGGATTAAAATCGCTACAAAGGCTCGTTATTAATGGATTGGTATGTTTAGTAATAATGTGGAATTTTACAGGCAAGCCCTACCTTAGCATCAGCATATTCAATCTCACGAGCTGTGAAGATCCCAGTCATGTGTTCATCTGGTCTGAGTGCAGTTACTGCACCTATGGCCATAACTGCGGGTGCTGCCGGAGTTGTAAGTTCTTCATCTTTCAAACCCTTTCTATCTCTAAATTAAGGTCTCTCCGATTTCTGAAAAATTATGATGTTTAATTTATTGTGTTACGTGACTGTCTTAGCACTCAATACTTTTCTTATTGTTTAAATTTTTTTCTGAAAGTATATATAGCAAGAATTATATAATTTTTTATTAACATTTTACTTTCTTTTGTTCTTTTTTTTTTTTTTTTTGGTGAAAACAGGGAGTTGGATCAGCCATAAACAAGCTGAATGATGTGGTTGCAATGATCGCAGAAGTCAGAAGTATCGCTGATTCTTTAGGGTTATCGCCCAGTCGTCAGAGGATATTGGAGAAGAATGCTTTGAAAATATGAACCGTAATATGAAAGATCAACGACGAAAATAACCAACTATCTATCATTTTTATGGAATGCTTGACTTTATTTTTATCATTACTATTATTGATATATCATACAGTTATAGTCCCTCCGTCCCATTTCAAATTGCAAAACTTGCCAAAAAGGGTGTCCCAACTAAAATTGCAAACTCCAAAAATGGCAAGTTTTAACCCACTTGCACACTCACATCCATTAACCCACTAACTATTTTCTACCCCACTTTCTCTCTCCCACTCAACTATCAACACTCACAACACATCACTTTTTTCACTTTTTCCCTTAATCCCCGTGCCAACCTAGTATTTGCAAATTGAAATGGGACGGAGGGAGTATTAATGTAGAACTGTGACCCAGTTGAGGACTAGCAGCACAGCAAAAGTTCACCCCAGGTAGACTACCAAGACTCAGTTTTTGGCATTACTTAGCCACAAGGGTAAGACTAAAAAGAGACATTTTATGTTTTGTATCGATACAAGGGTATATATGGCTTTACACATTCCAATTTAACCGTAAAAGTCAAATGGTCAAGTTTAGTTTACATGGGATTGTGAACAAATTAAAATTTCAAATAACAGAGGCATGAACTTTCAAAAGGCAGTGTACAGAAAAATGATCCGGACGGGTTCAAGTCCTATGGGTTACTATACAACTGATGATTGCCCAGATATCTGCATTTAATTCCTACTTTTCCCCTATTCTTCTCACTCAATACAAATGACCACAAAAACTTTACTCGTCAAACTCAGAATCCTCATCTGACGTCCTTTCTTCTCTGTTTTCCTGCAATAATTATCTCTTTTCGTAAGGAAATTAAAAAAAAAAATGCCCAAAAGAGACTGCAGCAACGAAGCTTACCATTCTTTTGTTATATTCCATCATAGCACTATCAAACGCTGCTCGTTTTTCCGTTGCTATATCATAGTACTGAACTTTTTCCTACAACAAAAGTTAAAAAAAACAAATTGAAGTGATATTCCTCAAAAATAAATAAAAATAAAAATACACTATGTTAAGTTACAGGCTCATCTACAAGCTTAAATTGTTAAAGAGGACTCAAAAATACATATCACACTTCTACAGATGCGATCCAGTTATCATGACACTTAGTAGGCACTCTAAATTCTAAAATGTATAAACACTCCTCAAAACCTCAACCTCTAGACCTTGAATATAGCCAGAAAATCACTTTTCAAGAAATGAATATATAAAATTAACAAAAGTAAACTACATGTTTGGACCCCGTGCTATTGCCCCCCAATCTCTTGAACCTACGTACTATTTTTCATCAAACTTAACCTGATTACTATATGTAAGTCATGATAAAATAATCCCAATATGCAAGCGGAAGTTAAACAGACTAGTACAACATTAGACTAGGGGAACCTAAAATAAAACAATTGAGTGGTCATGCTGTTCTCTCTTCTTCTGTCTAGCATTAAGGTCTCGAACCGCAAATAAAGACTCTCTCTCCCTGCAAATCATCCTCCTCCTCCGGATTCCGATCGACCACCACCCATGGCTGTTCGGCGACTCACCAAAATCCGGCACCGAATTTTGGACCCATTTCTGATTCTTTGTTCTCTTCTCTTCTCTTCTCTCTCTCTCTTTCTAGATTTTGCTCAATCTTGATTTTCTTGACGTTTTGGATTTAGTCTGCTCTTTTAGAGTGTTTAGTTAATTAGAATGTGACAATATCTTGATACCCATTACTGGTTATTAGATGAAAGATAAACTCTCTTTTATATTACAACTCGAGATTATGTTCAATCTTAATTCATTTGATGGGAGGGAGGTGAAAAACAAAATTGGGCCTCTAGAAAGTGGGTTGTCATTGAAGAGAGACAATAGTCTCCAGCGGTCAACAAGCAGGAACGAACAACAACAATGAGATGAGAGATGTCAGAAAAAGTAATAACAATCCCCATTTGGTCAAACTCATGGACAACCCATATCAAAATTCACTAAATTATGCTTTTTAAGAGAAACTATCGTTTTATTCTGTTAGTTTTGACTCTTCATCTAGTTTATATTTTATAATGTTTACATTAAGTTTCTAACATCATATGAAGCAAAAGAAGAAAATGATGCCAGGAATCTTAATACAATGGCAAAATTGACGAAAACAAAGTATGACCGCAAAAGTGCAACAAACCTAAATTACTGTGACAAATTATATAGTTTTCCATTTCAAGGTCAATGCAAGTATGAAATGGAGTTCTGAAACAGTTCCAAACTATCATACTGGCTCATTCTTTTTGGATCGATGATTCTTAGAGAAATAAAGTTTTGATGGCAGTGTACAGCATAAAACATACTCCTCCCGCCCCCTAAGTTTAGTCCCATTTGACTATTCAAACATATTAACAACGCGAGTTCACTTCCATCACTATCCTCATCACTTCTTCCTTACTCTTGCATCCTCCCCTCACCCTCTCTCTTTCTCATCTCCCATCTTTAGTTATCTCAATGGTAATTATGAAAGTTCAATGAATTTAACCCCCCCCCCAAGTTATGGAAATGGGACTATCTTTATGCGACAAACAAAAGTAGTGAGAGTATCATTCCTGGACGGAGGGAGTATGTAACAGAATTTTAGATCGATTTTCATTGGAAATTGGAAGCCACAGCAAAAGGAAAAGAAGCGAGGCAGACAGAACAAAATAAATCATAAAGATACACAAGTCACAACTTAATTAAGAATCTAATCTCTAACTAAGAATTAATTAATTTATAGTGGAGATAAACTTAAGTTGTACAAACCTCGTACGTCATTGTCTTCCACTTTTCTCCGCACGCCTTGCCAACCTGTACCGTGAAATTGCAAAAGTTCAGCTCAACATAGCAGAGTAACGAGGAGTGTTAGAGAAGCATCAAATGGGTGAGAGTGAGATTAATATCTATCAGAAATAGATAATGGACGAACAAATATATCTATGATACATACATCACGCATTGACTTGATATCTGGATGCTCTTCTTGGAATCCCTTACGAAAATCCTCCCTAAAATCGAAAAGTTAAATACTAAGAAATCAGGAGACTATAATAATAGAAGCATAGTAAGAAGTAAGATCATCAATAGATCTTCTATGTAGGGCGACTCTATTTAAAATAAAAAAAAAAGAATAGTAGTAACAAAGTGAACTACAGAAGCTTGCAGGGTACAGAGGTCTAGTGCACTCGATCATTTCATTCATGAACTAACATTTCGTTTCAAGAAAAAACCACAAAGCTCAAAAACATGAATAAATGAAAGCTTCACGTACATCACTGTCAAAAGTGATCGGAGCGATTGCTTGAGCAAACAATTATGAGGGTCCAACACTTGGCCAGCTAAAGCGAATTAAGATACTGAAATCAAGGTGAAGCAGACGCTTTGTCCTAGTCGCTTGAAGTTCATTTGAATTTTTTTAAGGAAAGTTTCATTTTAAACCTTGAAGTCACAAAATGAGGGCATTTTATTTTGAGTATGGTTTCCCCCTTCCAACAATTAACGCACTTTGAGGGGTTTTCTAAGAAAAAAATAAGAACAAATACTAGTAACTAAACCTAACCAAGAGGAGGGGATGATGAGAGGGAGAGAGACAAAGATCAATGGCTTTGAAGGAAGCAGCAACCATGTCCCATGAAGAGCAAGCGGCCAGCAACGAACTGATGAACCTAGCAAGTCATAGTCCTTCACTCCTTCCCCGTTTTATTTACCCCACAGCCGGCTTACAGTTGAAGATTTGCTTTCTTTGTCCTTTTACAGTTGAAGATTTACTTCAGTCCTATTTATGAAGAAAAAGATGGGCAAAAGAGGGCTAAGCTTTCAAGACTGTAGTGACCGCTGCATTTTGGAAGTCAATAAGGGTCTCCTTCAAGATTTCTAATCCTCTTTTTAGGGTTCTTCCAAAATCCAGTGCTCATAACAGTCTTGAAAGCTCGGTGACCTTTTGCCTCATTCCCCCATATACTTTTTATCAATAAAACATTTGCACCAAGTCTTTCTTCAACAAAAGCACAATCAAAATTGTGATAGAAGTTTTGGCGAAACCACATTTCATTCTTATAACCAATTTCAACAGCAACACCTAAGCAGGCAAGACACAAAACCAAGACAATCCTACTCCCAAAAATGAAAGCGTAAATATTAGCCTCCTAATGACAAACGTTGACCCTTGTTAACACATATAAATGTCACACCCAAAAGATGCTATAGAATGTGAAGGGTAAGAAAACTTCTAGTGTCTATGATATAAGAAAAATTGTCATCAGGGAACTATAGACAAAAAACCCTGAATTATGTCTCCCCATTGGGCAATCTTTCCAGCAAAACAACCTTCTCACCCCTCGCAACCAGCAAACCAAGGACACCATAACTAAGGTCAAAAGAAAGGATGAATGGGGGCAAGACTCGAGTCACTCCTGATTAAATTAGACATAATTTGGGCTAAAAAGATAGGTCAATACTTTAACCAGATCCAAAGGATAAGCTTCCTAGAGCTCTAGTCCATCTCAAAGTTGAAACCTTACAAAAAATTAGTAACCAATCGGAATCTTGGATACGATATGCAAGTGAACTCTGTGCACCTAAATTTTCTATCAAGTCCTGAATACTCCCTCCGTCCCAAAATGATCTTCACATTTGACTATTCAAACTTTTTAAGGATATGAACATTTGCTTCACTAGCCACATTGTGTTTATGCATATTTTAAGCCTCAATTGTCGAAATGAGAAGAACTTTTTGGGATAATGAAAAATGACAAATGAGAATATCATTTCGGGACAGAGGGAGTAATAGAGAAGGAAATCGAAAGCTTTACCAGCCATTTGTGTAGGAAAGGGATCAGAATGTTCAAGAAATGCTAGTGGTTAACTAACACATTCTCGCCCATCACCATGTATTATTTCAACTGAAAAATGGAGTAACAAAAACACGTATGTTCTACGATTTGGACTTGGATTAGCAAGATTCCAAATATCATAAATATAAACACTTACTTCACTTAAGTTAGTTACAAAGAACTCCCTCTGACCAAATAGATACTCCTATTTCACATGTCAAATTTCTTAAGAATGTAGGTTCATAAGATTGCACCTTCTTCAAATTGCACTAAATTATACTCCCTCCGTGCCAAAATGATCTTCACGTTTGACTATTTAAACTTTTTAAGGATATGAAAACTTGCTTTGCTAGCCATGTTTTGTTTATGCAGTTTTAAGCCAAAATTGTAGAAAGGTGAAGAACTTTTTGGGACAACGAGAACTGGCAAATGAGAAGATCATTTTGGGATGGAGAGAGTACTATGTAAAATAGAGCTTCATAGCCTGATATGTGTGTCGAATATACAAGCCAAACTGAATAAGTGCTAATACTCAGCATTTGGGATCCATATACACAGGGGCGGATGCAGCATGTGTCCAGGGTGGGCAGTTGCACACCCTAGATTTTCCGGAAAAAAATACTGAGTAGTTAATAAAAAAAAAAAAAAAAAAACAGGTGTAAATTGTAATTTTTGAAAGAAGTGGAGTGCAGAGTGTTAAAAATAAAAAAAAAAACACTAAAAGACTCTCGCTTGATTCACGGCAATCGGCACTTCTTCCTCTGTAGCAATGTCTCAATCTCAAAAAGGTATTCTTTTAATTCAATTTTGTGGTTTTAAAATCTGAAATTTATGATTTGAGCATTTTTATAGTGTGATTTTAATTTTTTAGTCATTAAGTTTTGAGCCGACCAGACCGGACCCCAAATTTTTCTTTTTCAAAAGAAAATGCACACCCTCACCTAAAACCTAGATACGCCACTGCATATACATGTTCAAAATCCAAGTCACTAATTTGCATATATTGTCCCATTAATCCTATTTCATTTCACAAGTCGAAGAAAAAACCCAAATATAACATGGCATTTAGAATATAACTCGAATTCCAATTTGTGGTGCATATCAACAATTTATAACCAAACAACCAAGTGTAAAGCATAATTATATACCGAATTTCGGGAATCAAATGAGGGTGACTTAATTAAACAATTTGAAATACACACATGTAGAATAAGAACTGCTTTGTAAAAAAAAAAAAAAAAAAAAAAAAAAAAAACTGCTTACAAGAAGTAGAAGAAGGCGGTGGGAGGTTTTTTGGGCTTCTTAGAGTCAATTTTTGCAGCCTTGTGAGTTTTTGCTTTCTTGGCTGATCTGGGTCTGCTTTCTTCTTCCATTACTGGTGCTGATTGTTTCATTGACCTTGTCCTTACCCTTAACACCATTTTCCTGACAAAATTTTCTACGAGTTCAATTTTCCTGGAAAGTGGAAAGAATCAAAGAAGACGGGGAAAGTAGTTTACCCGTCGGTTGGAGCTTCAGCAGCAGTGGAATTTTCAAGCTCAGACGCCAAGTTCGCCTTCGCCATGTGTTTGAATTGAAAGGTATGGGGAACTGAAAAAGGCTAATGTTTGCTCCGTTTGGTTCTGAAATCGCCCTACTTGGTTTTATGGGACTGGGCTGGGACCGGGACCGGGACCAATCTCTACGTGGTCATAGTCACACTGCCCAAACATAAGTACTCCCTCCGTTCCAGGTAAGTTGCAACAATTTAGCTTTTTATAATCAACATATATTAACTTTACCAAGCATCACAATGAAATTTTAAAAACTGTTATTGATAAATCACTTAATGATTTGTCAATAACATTTTTTAGAATTTCATTACAATGATTATATCGACATCAATGTTTGGTCAAAGTTCAATTATGCTGAACAAAAAAAGTCAAATTGTTGCAACTTACTTGGAACAGAGGGGGTATGTTGCAAAAAAACAAAAACAAACAACAAAAAACGTGTCGTCTTTGAACCAATTGCAATTAAGTTATCTGGGATTTCTAATTTCCACACTATGTTTGGTTATTTTAGTTTAGAGTCGGTTTCCTGTAAAACGCGTTTTTCCTAATGGTTAGGAAAAACGTGTTTTTCAAAACCTTTTTGCTATCATTTTCAAAGGTGGTTCTGGCTATCGATCTCATATCCATCCAGAAGACTTCATATTGATATCCAGAAAACTTTATACTGATATCCATGAACTTTCTAGCTATCACTTTAAAAGGTTTTGGCTAACAATCTCATATCCAGAAGGCTATATATTGATATTCAGACTTCTGGCTATCACTTTCAAGGGCTCTGGCTATCAATCTCATATCCAGAAGGTTTTATATTGATATCCAGCACCGTTGAGAAGTTCTGATTATTTACAAAAATGACACTTCTAGCTATCACTTTCAAATGTTCTGGCTATCAATATCATATCCAAAAGGTTTTATAATTATATCCAGAACCGTTGAGAAGTTCTGATTATTTACAAAAATATCACCGCGTTTTTTTTTTCAACACGTTTTCCCTAAACGTTTGGAAAAACACGTTTTTTCTAAGATTTTGCGTTTAGTTTAATATTTTGTTGCAATGTTTATAAAAATGGACAGACCATTAAAAGACTAATAAAAGTAAATGAAAAGCGTAACAAGCTTAAGCTTCTTTCAAAATTGCAACGATCACTCTTACAATTTTACCAATTTTACTTATATATTAAAATTTAAATTATTAGTTTAAAAATACCCCCCCCCCCCCCATATAAATGTTTCTGACCCCACCTATTACTCCTCTACTTCTTCCCCCAAATCTAACGTAAGCCCCAGTCCATCCCTCTCAAGTCAGCGCGCGCGCGCACACACGCTCTCTCCCCGATCTCAACAACGCCCTACTCCCTCCACCCAAAATGGGAGTCAAATTTGATCATCCATATTTAACAAAAGTTCAATCCAATCCAAATTTATTCCCCAATCCAAACCCATGAATTGATTCATCAAACAAACCAAAAATTACTCAAATGTCGATTCTTCTTCTATCTGTATCGCGTTTTTTTTCCCGTCTTCCAAATTTTTCTTTCTTTATCTGCCAAAATGTCATTTGACCTCCAATAGAGCCAACATTTTGTCCCTCAAAGCGTTGTTGGTGGTCGTACCTTGTATTGAAACGCTACTAAACAACCCCCATGTAAATGAGCTGGTTTTGGTTGCGACAACGGCTTTGTTACTTCTCTTTGTCAGTGTTTCTCTCGTCGGACAACTACCCAACATCGTTTTTTATAACCATAGTAGCCTCCACCACCTCATCTCTAATTCATTGTTTCCCAAAAATTTCAGCCACCGTTATCGAGTTTGGGACTGAATTGTAAATTTTTGGAGCTTGGAAGAATAACAATGATGGTTAGATGATGTGTCAGAGACAGGCAGAGGATGACGTTGTTTCAAACATAATGGAATTTGATAACATATGTTTGTATCACGTTTGCAATTTGGTTCCCGTGGTTGTAGTTCTCGCAACCTAACTCCTGTGTTTGTTATTTTGTTGCAAAATGATATAAAAACTAACAAAATATTAGTTGTTTAACGCGAGACAATCATGTGCATAACACATGAGTTATTAAGGGTATATTTGTTATTTCTCAAGTGTATGTGTTAATGGCTGGAATGGTTGAAGGGAATTGCTCATTTTGCAAAGAGAAAAGCGAGTGATTTAGTATTTATTATGTGGGAGTTAATTCCACAATTAATTGAAAAATTGTGAGGTTGTTGCCGTTTAATAAAGAAGGTGACGACATACCAGCCCTTGCTTACACATAAGGCACACGTGCCTTGCACCCCTGCGCTCGCAATGATAATTACCTTTAAAAAAAGTCATGTGATAAACACATGATTGTTTTTCAGTCAAATAACTAACATTTCGTTAGTTTTTATATCAATTTACAACAAAAATGACAATCATAAGAATCGAGTTGCAACATTTACAAAAATACGACCCCCAAATTCAAGTGATACAAAGTAAGGGTAGAGGTTCACGGAGCGGCGGAATAGAAGGCTATGGTAACTTCTGGCGGGGTGAAATATGACGTCGTCAGTGTTAGTTGTTATTTCCCGCGCTACATTGGTGAGGGTCCCAAATCTGGAGGGAAAATCAATCAATACACAACTAGGGTTTTAGGGTTTACCTTTTCGTTCCTCCCTAAGTTGCTTTTCCTCTTCTTATCGTACCAGCATTAGAGAAAAGAAAGTACAATTCAGCAGTTCGCAGAGATCGTCCATTTCTTCCCAGTTCCTAATTCCGCCGTCGATTACAGGTCTGATAGGGTCACCTTCAATTTTCTCAATCTCAAGTTTTAGCCGTTATAATTGTCGTGAATGTTAATTTATATTATGTGTTTGTTGAATTTGTTGCTGGTAACTGAAGAATGGAAGAACTGCAGCCGTCGACTCCTTCCCCTAATTCAGGTTCCTCTAATGGCTCCACCATTCAATCGCGATTCAAAGATTTCTGCAAGGTTCTTCACTTCGTTCTCTCTCCGTTTCTTTCTTTTTTAATCTTATTTAATAGGCAGTGGTGGTTGAACCTGCTAATTTTCGTGCATTTTGACTGTCTTTGGAATCATACATGATACTTTTTAGAGTGAATTTGACTATATTTGGACTCGATGTTCAACTATTTTTTACTCAGTTCAGGGTTAAATTCTCTGTCACCTATTGAAAAAGGTACCAGTATTGATAGGGTCTCCAAAATGTCTAAAAAAAAAAAAAAAAAACTATTCACAAAATCTGAAATTGATTAGCAATTGGCTCAATCAAAAGGGTGATTTTACCCCCCCCCTTTTTGTTCTATCCAAATCCGATTCCGCTTGATTAGATTTGATTGCATTGAATTGAAAAAAACAAACAAAACAAGCAAAATAGCCTTTTCTAAATCAAACCTTTTTGATTATTCGAAGCCACATTTAGGAAATCTCATTGATAGCCTCTACTCGTGTCCTAGCCCGGCGGAGAGCTAGATTTGCCTCAATTGTTTGTCTTTGGTTACATATACCTATTTGTTCTTAATTCATTTATTGGTCAGGCCACAAACAGGATATTTAAACAATTATTGTAGGTCTTAACTCTTTTAGTGGCCAACCCAATAACTGGATTCTGGGTAGGCAATCAACTACTGTTACTAAGATTTTGTGGTGAAGGTATTTCTGATCATTACTTGAAAAGTATGATTGTCTTTCTAAAAGCCCAAGGGAGATTTTTTTTTTTTTTTTTTGGACAGACGGGTCTTTGGATTTGTTGTTTCCATACTTTTTCTCAAATTGTTACGCTATTCCTATGAGCCACTAATTTGATTTAGTCATGTTTTGCGTTTCTCCAGAATGGAGTAGCTATGGATGACAAAACATTAGTAGAAGCCATCAAGTTGTTTGATCAAAGTAGACACCTTTTACTTACGAATGCGTCCACTCTTGGAAGTGGTGGGACGGTAATATCAATTGACTGCTCTTTCTTGTGATCTACTTCTATTTCGCTCTAACTGGAGGTGAAAGTCGAGATATACTCAGTTATGCTAATATTGGTTTGCATTGCTGATCAGCCTGAGGAAGCAGAGCGCTATTGGTTTGCATTTGTCTTATTCTCCGTGAAAAGACTAAGCCAGACCGTGTTTGTAGATAATGCCACTAATTATGGGACCAGGGAAAATGAGTTCACCCTATGTCAGATACTTAGGGCAGCAAAACTCAAGTATGTTCTCATGATAATTGAAAAAGCTGTAGATTAACTTTCTTGATAATTTATTCTGATTTTGGTTTGCTTTACCTTCATATTATAGCGCTGTCGAGTTTTTCAAAGAACTTCCTCAATATCTTGTCAAGGTCGGTCCACTTTTAAGCAATCTCTATGGTCCAGACTGGGAAAGCAGACTTGAGGTACTCATGTTACTGAGAATTAAGCCCAATTGTATTGGGGGTTAGGGATTCTATCTTTACTATTCTATCATCTTCAGTATGCTGGGACTAATACTTATCCTTGGCTTAATCTTCCTTCATTCAGGCAAAGGAGCTGCAAACCAACTTTGTGCATTTGAGCCTTTTAAGCAAGTGGGTACTCAATAATTTCTCCTCCACTGCGATGTTTTATTACTTCATGTTCTGAATTTATCTTGTATTGCTTTTGGTGCTTCTTGATAATTCTTAATAAGCAAAGAATCTATATTAGTGTAAACAATGTTGAACAGGGTCACAACCCTTGCACACAGTGCAAAAGAGATATATACCAAGCAAGACTGCAACCTTGTATTAGCTCCATGATCAGAATAGAACAATTTGTTTAGACCTAGACTTCTTCAATCTATTTATAAACAGTTCTTCATGTTTAAGTGCTCTGTGGTTCTCCTCATTGTTCAAAATAAACCCATTAGTGCTGCATACGGGCTCCTGTTACTCTATACTCCCTCTCCCTAGAAAGATAGTCTCACTTTTTAGTTGTCAATTTGTTGAATGTAGGTCAATAATTTTGGTTAACTTAATAATCCTAATGAAAATCTAAAATTTGGAATTGGCAGTATGTTCGATGATATATTAATAACAAATTTTAGAATTTCATTGAGATAATTACTTTTTCTCTATCTTTGGTCAAGTTTGGAACAAATTAGCCACTAGAAAAGCGGGACTATCTTTTCGGGACATAGGGAGTATTAAATAAGGACCAGCATAATGGAGGTCATCTTCCAGTGGCCTTGGCGGCTTGGCTTATCAACCTAACTCCGACCAAAGCTAGAAAGACTTCGTGCCTCCGGCTGATATATCAAGTTCAAGTAATTCACGCTTTCCTCAATGTGCCGGCAGATAAAGTACAAGCTCATTGAACTATCATACGTTCTATCAAAATATAATTCTTCAAGATTGGCCCATCATCTTCATCATATAATGAGCCACTGAGAAAGACCATATACTTTTTCCAAAGAAACTATCCCAAGCCAGCCTCCTCCTGAGAAAGCAGCTTGTTAAATCATTTTCCGAGAGTTTTCCGCTGTCATTTAATCCTGGAAGTCAACAACTGAATTGAACATACCAGCTCCTCCTAATCTAGCCACAGCTAGATATCTCTTCACAAGCCATCTCTTGCCTTGAATTGAACATACCAGATCCTCATTGAACTTTGGCAAAGTGATTCATAGCACAACACTCTAGGTGTTTTGCGTAGAGCCGTACTTGTTTTTTATGATGAGCATTTTTGCTTAAGTGGTGCGTGAGTCTATATTTCTTTCCCACTGCTTCAAACGAAGGCATTTTGAAGAAGGGGTATGAATCAGTGCACTAAATATGTGGTATTTTAGTCGTCCATGTTAATGGAATGAATGTTGCTCCATTTTTTTCTCAGACACTATCATTGAATCTAACGTGGAACAGTGTAGTTCTCTTGGCTTCTCTTTTGTCACCCAGCAAGGGGTGCCTTCCGTAGAATACTATATGTTCAGCATAATTGGCAGGCACTTATTGCCTAAATTTTTGTATCTGTTTCATTTCTATTTTATGTTCTTCTGTTCACTTCTTTTTCTTTGTTGTGAAGCTCCATCTTATTATACTTTATCCTATTCATTTGAAGCTTACATTATATTGACACAATTTATGATTGCTCTGATGAATCAAGGTATTACAAGCGTGCATTTGGAGAATTTTTCACAATAAGCGATAGAAATGTTACTGAGCAGTCAGTTATTGCCAATGGTGGAGACCATGTATCAGACCATCATCGTTTTGGATGGTTACTATTTCTGGCTCTTCGTACCCATGCTTTCAGCCGTTTCAAGGACTTGGTGACTTGTACTAATGGCTTAGTCTCGATATTGGTCAGTCCTTTTTATTGACTACTGATTTCATAATGGTTGTCTCATGTTAAAAGCAGTCTCCACATTATAGAATGTTTTGATAATTACTACTATCTCTGTCCCACTCGAAGAGGTGACATGTTATGGTACCAATAATTTATGAAAATAATTATCCTCAAGAAATTCTAAACATTGTTATTGATGTACCATTGTAAAACTACAAATAAAGATTTTTAGAATTTCATGAGGATAGTTCAATCTAATTGTTTTAAAAAGTCAAAACCCACCTCTAGTGTGACAGAAGTAGTAATACATAAAATGAACTACATGTTACCTGATAATTAAAAAAGAACTATCTTATCCATTTAAAAAGATATTGGCAAATGTATATTCAGCCTTTTATTTGTCATGCAATTATATATGTTATTTACTGCTCAGTTGAACCTTGAAACAGGCTATTTTGATTATTCATATTCCGGTTCGCTTCAGAAAATTCTCTATCAAGGACTCTTCAAAATTTGGTAAATACTTCATTATCACTTCTTTTCTTTATATATAATTGATCTAACCTTCATATATTCTTGGAGGACAATTCACATTCTAAATGTGCGGAATAACTTGCAGTCAAGAAAGGAAACAAAGGAGTTGACCTTATTGCATCACTTTGCAACATGTACGAGACCTCAGAAGACGAGTTGAAAAGAACGATGGAAAAAGCCAATAACTTAATAGCAGACATTTTGAAAAAAAGACCTCGCTTGGCATCAGACTGTCAAACAGAAAGTTTAGACTCTATCGACACAGGTTTATTTCTTGAAAATTCTTATTAAGATTTAAATTTATACCCTGCACTTTATGCTCATTGGAACTTTTATCATACTTTGCAGAGGGTTTGGTATATTTCGAAGATTTGTTGGAAGAATCATATCTGTCTTCCAGTTTGAGTGTTCTTGAAAAGGATTATGATGATGCAATTCGTAGTAGGTGTGAATTGGACGAAAGACTGTTTATTGATGAGGAGAATAGCTTACTTGTTGGTTCAAGCAGCTTGTCGGGTGGTGCCATCAATATGAGTGGAACCAAGGTATATTTTTTCAATGAGAATCCTCAATCTGTTCAGTAGATTTATTCTTCATGCTTATTATTTTCTGTGTTGTTTCAGAGGAAGATTGACTTGATAACCTCCCCAACAAAGACAATCTCAAGCCCACTCTCCCCATATCGCTCTCCCACCTCACCTCATGCTAATGAAAATCTTAGCAATGTTGCCTCAAAGATGACCGCTACGCCGGTGAGCACAGCAATGACAACAGCAAAGTGGCTTCGGACAATTATTTCTCCACTTCCATCAAAGCCGTCTGCTGAGCTGGAGCGGTTCTTTTCGTTGTGTGATAAGGATGTTACTGCAGATGTGGTACGTAGGGCCCATGTGATGTTGGAGGCGATTTTTCCAAGTAGTGATCTAGCTGATCGAAGGGTCATGGGTAGCCTGGAGAGTACAAATCCAATGGATAATATTTGGACAGAACAACGTAGATTGGAAGCATTGAAGCTATATTATAGGGTTTTACAAGCAATGTGTAAAGCAGAGGCCCAAATTTTGCATGGTAGCAATCTAACTTCTCTGCTGACAAATGAGAGGTTTCATAGGTGTATGCTTGCTTGCTCAGCGGAACTTGTTCTTGCCACTCACAAGACAGTGACAATGTTGTTTCCAGCAGTTCTGGAACGGACTGGAATTACAGCTTTTGATCTAAGTAAGGTTATAGAAAGTTTCATTAGACATGAGGAATCTCTTCCACGAGAATTAAAAAGGCATTTAAATTCCTTGGAAGAGCGACTTCTGCAGAGCATGGTGTGGGAAAAAGGCTCATCGATGTACAATTCTTTGATTATTGCAAGACCGGAACTTTCTGCAGAAATCAACCGTTTAAATTTGTTAGCAGAACCAATGCTGTCGTTGGATGCAATTGCCATGCAAATTAACATGTCTTCTGGAGGCTTACCGTCCGCGCCGTCGTCACAGAATGGAGGCTTACCAGGTAATATTTTATCATAATGTATATATTATGATACGATTTAGTAAATTCTTGTACAACTTCAACTTTCCCCCCCTGATACTGACGATTTGTATACCATCTGTCTACTGAAAGGGCATTATTTTGAGCAGAAGTAGATTAAATGATATGCTAAATAACTTAAATTGAGTTCTTGGTTTCCAGAGTGCAAGGAGGATATTCGATCACCAAAGAGAGTGTGCACGGAGTACCGAAGTGCGTTGGTAGAACGCAATTCTTTCAGATCACCTGTGAAGGACCGTCTTCTGGGATTAAATAATGTAAAGTCAAAGCTGCCTCCTGCATTGCAGTCTGCATTTGCCAGGTAGGCTAACAGTTAAAGTTGGTAGGAAATGGCAATTTCATTCTATTTGCACACTGGTTTGAATATCTCCTTTGAGTCCTCTAATGCTAGCTCCTGTATTTTTGAAATTTATGTGCAGTCCATCGAGGCCGAATCCAGGAGGCAGAGGGGAAACTTGTGCGGAAACTGCCATCAATATATTCTTTGGCAAGGTACTATTCTAGCAGCAATATTTTGCCATTTTTGCAGCAAGAATGACTAATTCTATAGATAACAGTTCGTTTCAGAATCAATTAGATAGTTGCTGTTCTGTCCAATGTTTTTATTTTTATTTTTATTATTTATTTTTCCGAGTGAACATGATCTTCTAAAATTTTGTTATAACATTTTCAACCTCTATTGACCAGATTGTAAAGTTAGCTGCTGTCAGAATTAGTGGGATGGTAGAAAAGCTGCAGTTGACTCAGCAAATAAGGGAAAGAGTGTACTGTCTGTTCCAAAAGATTCTTAATCAGCGGACAACTCTATTCTTCAATCGCCATATTGACCAGATCATCCTATGTTGTTTCTATGGAGTTGCAAAGGTTCGCTGCTAGATGCATACTCCCTCCGTCCCTGAGAGATAGTCCCATTTGACTTTTGATGGTCAACGCAAGTGAACTTTGACCAAACATTAATGTCAATCTACTCATCCAAGTATAATTCTAAAAATTGTAATTGATAAAGCATTAAGTGATTTATCAATAACAATTTTTAGAATTTTATTGGGATGATTAGATTGACACTAATACCTGGTCAAAGTTCACTTGTGTTGATCATCAAAATTCATATGAGACTATCTTTCCGGGGCGGAGGGATATATTCAAGAACTTGAAATTAACTTACAATCATTATTACTGATTACTTTTTGTGCCATGGCCCACAGATTTCGCAACTGAAAATAACTTTCAGAGAAATCATTTTCAACTATAGAAAGCAGCCGCATTGCAAACCTCATGTTTTCCGGAGTGTTTTCGTTGATTGGTCTGATGCTCAACATAATGAGGTAAAGTTTGATACATTGTCTCTTGATGTTATCGGTTTGAGGAAATAAATCTTGAATGGTTCTTGAAACAGAAAACTGGGAAGGATCATGTTGACATCATTACATTCTACAATGAAGTATTTGTTCCTTGTGTGAAGCCACTTTTGGTGGAGCTTGCCTCTTCTGGAACAACTCAAACACCTAATCATGTATCAGAATCGAAAAATCATAACAAAAGTGAGCTATCATAAAATATCTTGATACTTGGAATGCTTACTTATTTTTCTTGGTCTTTCTGGAAGTTTCTTTCCCTGACTTACCTTTCCAACACCTTTCTTACTTTTCTGATTATTAGGTCCGTGTCCTGGATCACCTAAGTTGTCCCACTTTCCCAATCTTCCTGACATGTCCCCGAAGAAGGTATCTGCGGGGCACAATGTATATGTCTCTCAAATCCGATCGCCAAAGGTATATAATTGGCCGTATTTCTTACTTGTTTGTAATAGATTTGGCAAAACTACTACTTTGGTCACTAAACTATAGGTGTTTTTCAAATGTGCTCACTATTGTTTTTCTTTTTGGAATGTCTTCTTATATGTACAGATTTTTTGCAATATCCTCACTCTGTTAGTTGAGCCGTCAAATATTTAACAGATTATGGTCACTTGCCATCACGCGATTAACACTAGTTAAATATTTAACATATCCGTCAATAAAAGCAACCAACACCTAACAAAGGACTTCAAAATGAGAATGACTAAATTACCCCGTCTTCAACCTTTGAACAATGGGCAGAATCCCTCTCCTACCCCTTAAATTTTGACCTCCCCACCCCTTCAATCATTGTTTAAGAAAAAAATAAAAATAAATAAATCCTACCCTTTTATTTTGACCTTGAAAATTTACATCCACCACCACCCTAATTTACTAACACACCACCTGGAAACCCATGAACATGAAAAACCATGGAATGTGGACCCATTTGAACCCCCTTCTTTTCCCCACGACATTAATGTTTGGTCAAAGTTCACTTGTGTTGACCATCAAAAGTCAAATGTGGCCAAACAAAATGAGACGGAGGGAATATGAAATAAGTTTCCTCTTAACTTGTTATGTGACATCTTTATTTGTCCCTATGATGATATTGGGGAATCCTCGCGCCCATCTCCTTTGTATGTCTTCTCCTTTTGTATTACTCCTGATTCATGATTATGCTTGCAGATGGATGCTTTAATTTCTCATACCTCTAAAAGCTATTACGCTTGTGTTGGAGAGAGCACCCGAGCTTACCAGAGCCCCTCAAAAGACTTGACCGCCATTAACGAACAATTGAATGGGTATATATCGAGTTTACTTCTTAAAAATTCAGCTTGTTCTAAATAAATTGGCAATGTGATTCTCATATTAATGATTTCGTTATCTTTCTTCCGTTTCAGTACTACTCCTAGGAAGATCAGAGGTGCACTCAATTTTGACGACGGGAGCTTAGTAAGTGACTCTATAGTAGCGAATAGCATCTACCTTCAGAATAGGACTTGTACATCCTCGTCAGACGTGCCTTTGAAATCTGAACAACCTCAAACTTAATCCTGCAGGGTTTTTTTTTTCCTTTCTTAGCATTTTTTAGCTTTCCCTGTTAGTTGCAGATTTTGTACATCCCTTTTCTTTTACACTTTTTTTTTTATTTTTTTTTATTTTGTGCATACCAAGTCTCTATGGCAATGATAGTAGTGGGACCCGTAGGGACGGTAGGAGCAATAGCGGTGGGACCCGGTAGGGGTGATACGAACGGTTAAATTATTGTACAGTAGCGTCCAGATATCCCCGAGTCGTGTTGATGATGGATATTGTATTGACAAAAATCTCTTGTTTCTTAGACTTCATCAACTATACTTGTGATGCATTTATGCATCTTTATTTCAGAAATATAATGCTCTAGTTTTTTGAAACTCTTACAAGTCCACAGTTTTATGTTTTTGGTAGTTCTCCTGCACTTTTTCCTTTTCATTTCCATCATTGAGGGGCTAAAGTCAATGAACTTCTCATGTTATTCTTTTGTTACAAATGTGTACACTCTTTAATCACTAAAGTTGTTAGTATCCCCTCCGCCTCAATTTCTCGACTGATAGTCTTGTTTGATTTTTCAAATATTTTAATGTTATATGGTAAGTTTTGAAATTTTTGTGCTCTGAAGCTTTAATTTTGAAAATGGACTAACTTTCTGGACAAACAGAAAAAAAGAATGAGACTATCATTTTAATTTTTTTGAGGCAGATAAAGTATGATAATTTCTTTTAAGGGTAATTCTAGAAAAGAAAATGCATCACTCCAATATTGACTTTTTTATTTGTCTGATGTTGTTCTTGGAGAGAGGGGGGTGTTACAATGTACTCCCTCTGTCCTTAAATGAGTGTCTATTTTTTAGAAATCTTTGTTCCAAAATGAGTGTCTTTTATTAACATAACTTTGTCCCTAAATGTTTTTTTTTCCAAATTGTTTTTCACCGGTTTCTTTATACGTGCAAAACTAAATGTTTGGAAAGAAGATTACAAGATTATATATGAATATTTGCTACCAAATTGTACAACCAAGTTGAGATTTTCAATGTCCCTTAAAATGAAATTTGGACACTCATTTAGGGACAGGCGTAGTAAAATAATTAAAGGGTAAAAATAACAAGACAAAGATTTGGAAGTCAGTTGTCAGTCAACAAAGGCCGCCTAACAATTTGTAAAAGGTTAAGACGAAAGAATTGTGAATGAAGTTGATGGGCAGTTGTTGTAATTAGACTGACTCTCATTTGACAAAATCAATAATTTCTAATGCTAAAATAAGATGGCAAAATGGTCTTTCAGGCCAACCAACTTTTTTTTTTTTTTTTTTTGAAGGTAAATTAAATCAATTCACATAAAAGTTAATAGATGGTATTCCACATAGATCGGAGCCTCACCCGGTACAATATTTACGAACTGATTAACATACATAATACAGAAACACCCTAGATCAAATCTCCATTGAATGTTCTTCTGCACCATGACTTGAAACGCACAAATGATCCTCCAAGAATAACTTGGACACTGCCTAATACTGGCATTCACAAAATTTCTACAGGAGTATAATTTGGCGTTGAGGACACAACTAGTGGAAGCATTTGGGTCGACATTAAGAGTCAAACCAACTTTTCAACTATAGTATAGAGTGAGTAAATGATAAATTAAGGTTTAAATTATGAGGCAATGTGTTATTTGGGCTTTAATTTTTAATTTCGTCAGTTTATGGTTTAAAGTGTTAAAAAGATTAGTCAAAATTGGATGAAATTGTTTAAAAAAGCATAAAGTGCTCACATATTTGGCACGTGCGAGACTTATAACTTATAAGCACCGGCGGAGCCAAGACTTGAGGGAAGGGGCAATTGTCCTCCTTTGTTTTTCGAGTAATACCAATTTAGCACTACATAAGTTTAAGAATATTGCTCTTTAATGTTAAAATTACTATGAGTTGGTTTTGGGGGAAACTAATTCCTCCATAAGATATAAAAAGTCTGTTTTTAAACTATTTAAACCCTAAGCCTTAAACCCTAAACCTTAGACCCTAAACTTTAACCCCTATAAAAACAAGATTTTTTATAACTTATGGAGAAACTGGTTTCCCCCAAAATTTTCTCAATTACTATTTTGCTCTCTTTTGTATTAAGGAAAAAAATAACATTACATTAAAACTTTACCCCCCTTTAAGCTAGATTTCGGTATTAGATTATAGTTCATGTTTTAATTAATCTTGCTCCTCTTTGAAAAAAAAAATTGGTTCCACCACTGCTTATAAAGTTATAAGATTTATTTGGATATCAAATTATTATAATGGTGAGGTTTATAACTGTGATGATAATACGTTAGTTAGGCAACGGGTGGTTTTTAAGTTTGAGAGGGATAACGAAGGTAACAAAAAGTTAGATTTCATTTTAGCATTTTGGTTAAATTTTTTGAGCACCTCATTTGCGACATCAACATTTTTAACATTGTTAGTGAAAAATAATCTCAAAGGTGAATTGTGTTTTGTAGATGCTATCGAGTTCATTATTTTATTTGATGCAATCGTTAAAGCTCGTTGTGTATACCAATTGTTTGACTGACTTCTTAGTGAATGCACATAGTTAATTTTATTTATTCCTTATTAACATACTAATAAAGTTCTTAACATTTTTTAAAAATCTTTTTCATTGAGTTTCTAACATCCGTTAAGCAAAAGCAAAAAGCAAAATATAATGATAATTGACCGAAAAACCACAATAAAGTTAATGTTGAGTTTTGCTATTCACAACCCGCATTTCTTTTAGCATCCATAATTCTTTATAGCATTTTTTTAGTACCCATAATTCAGTAGAATTGAGGGTAATGTATGACTTTTCACAATCCAAACGGGTCTATGTATGTATATGTAGTGTTAAATATAATAATTAACATATAATGTAATTATTATAAATAATTAATACTATTAATAAAAATAGTTAATCCATAAAATAATTATTATAACTAATATTATTAATTATAATTTTTACTTTACATAATAACTAATGATTACCTAGTAATATTATTAGTAATTTTAAATTTATATAATGATTATTATAATAAAAAATACTATTAATAGTAATAATTAATGTATATAGTAACTATTATTGTTAACTAATAGTATTAATAGTAATCTTTAACATATTTATAACTATTATTATTAACTAATACTATTAGTAGTATTAGTCAACTTACATAGTAACTATTATGATTAACTAATATTATTAATAGTAATAATTAACATATATACTTAACTATATTAGTTAACTATTAATAGTAAACTATAATAGTTAGCTATTATAGTTATTATTATAAGTATTAGTTTCTATAATAGTTAACTATAATAGTTACCTTATATATATAGTAGCTAGTATTATTAGCTAATACAATTAGATAAGAAACAAAAATTGAAAAGTCACTTGTTTATGAGGGGGGGGGGAGTTGACGTGGCATCATCAAATGCAAGCCTCCTCCATAGTTTGTCCACGTGTCAACACCATAACAATCTTCATCAATTTTATATATATATATATATATATATATATATATATATATATGTGTGTGTGTGTGGTGTGTGTGTGTGTGTGTGTGTGTGTCTATATATATATGTATATATATATATATATATATGTATATATATATATATATATATATATATATATATATATATATAAGATTTGATTAATGAAATTTAATTAGTTGAAAATTACATTAGTTTGAAAAGTCACACCTTTAATGCACGTCCTACCTAGCCTACACTCCTATTCTATATATATAAAAGCATGAGTTATATTATATACTTATATATTTTTATAGAAGACTCTTATATTCATATATGTTTTCTATAAAACTTATGTAAAGAGAAAAGTAATTCAAAAGTACCTAGTATCATACCTATTGTTATTAACTAATATTAGTACCTAAGTAGCCGAATGTCAAAAGACTTTGGAATTGAAACAGTCAACTTACATGGAAGCCTCACAATCGAGTCCAAATCTCCTGTACCACTTTGTGTGCCCCTCCCTGTGCCACAAGTGATCCAGTGACTTGCAGTCATTAAGATTATCATTATGTTGATATTATCCAAGCATGTAAACGGTTGAGATTATAATAGAACATGGAGGGGCACACAAAATGGTACGGGAGATCTGGACTCCTCACAATCAAAATATACCATTTTGTTGCTTACGTGTCATACTCAGGGTTAGTTTCACCAACTTTAAAAATACCATAAGTAGAGATTTTTTTTTTTAATTAACCCCAACTCGGGATGAGATGACTATATAGTTTAAATTCTTAGTCCTATACTACTATAGTTGAATACTTGAGTTTTTTTTTTTTTTTTTTTTTTAGTAGTTTATACTCCCTCCGTCTCACCTCATTTAGACATAAGAGGTGGACACAGTAACTAAAGAAAAAATATAAAATAAAAAATGTGTGGTAGAAAATGAAAATGTGAGAATGAGTGGGGTAAATAGTAGCGTTGGTTGAATAAAGTGAGTGGTGTAAAATGAAGAGAGAGAATGAGAGGTAGAATAGATATAATATAAAATTATTAAAAATTGACTATTTTGGGAAAGTCTCAAGTGAGGTTGGACGGACCAAAATGAAAATAACTCTTAAGTGAACTGAGCCGGAGGGGTATGTGTGTCACATGTTTTTTTTTTTTTGAGCAACCGAACTATATCATTCATTTCAAGGCAATTGCCATCGTTTACAAATTCTTGTGGAATCTATTACAGTCTTATCTAAAGCCATGCCGATCTATAACTCTGTCTATTACAAGTTCCTATGGAGTTTCACCACTGTCGAACTTATTGCTGATCTATAGCTCTGTCTATTACAAGTTTTTATGGAGTTTCACCATTGTCGAACGTATTACAGCGAATGATACTTTGGTTCTACATAAACGTCGTGCCACAAATTCTGGAAAGGGAGAATCGAACACAAGACCTCACAGGAAAACCCTTACTCACCCCGATACCACTAGGCCGAAGGATGGTGTGTGTCACATGTGTTGAATGTCCAACCAGGTCAGCCAGTCAGCAGCCATTTTCCTCCATTGTTCAATTTGATTTACATCTCAGAAACACACACTACACACACTAAAAGACACTGTAACCCCCCATCAACACCCACCCACACACACCCTTTCCCCTTCACCTCGTTCTCATCGATTCATTTTCCTTTTTAAAGATCCCTCCTTTCTTCATCACTCTTTCACACATACATTAAAACAAACATCATGCAGGCAGTTCAATCCTCCCCACTCCGAGTTTCCCCTCTCGACCCACTCCGCAAGAAAAATGCCACCAATTCCTTCTCCGCCAAGCCCCTCCGCCCCAAACGCCTCCCCCCAATTTCCGCCACAACCACCACCGCCGCCCCCAAACGCGAGAAGGATCCAAAGAAGCGCGTTGTCATCACCGGAATGGGTCTCGTCTCCGTTTTCGGCAATGATGTAGATGCCTACTACGACAAGCTGTTGGCCGGCGAGAGTGGGATTGGACTCATTGATAGATTTGATGCTTCTAAGTTTCCCACCCGATTTGGTGGTCAGATTCGTGGGTTTAGCTCTGATGGGTATATTGATGGCAAGAATGATAGGAGGCTTGATGATTGTCTTCGTTACTGCATTGTTGCTGGCAAGAAGGCTCTTGAAATGGCTGATCTTGGCGCAGATAAACGCTCCACGGTTTGTTAATTCTGCTCTTTGATCGATTGATTGTTAAATTAGAGTTTGTCATTTTGCAATTTGGGCTTCAATTTGAGATCTGCAAAAATTAAAAAATCTTAGTTATCCTGCGATGGAAGTGCACATGCATGAGTAAATTAAGTGGCTCACTTGTTAGATTTGGGTGTTTTATTTTATGCATTGTACATGCAAAGATTATGAGGGTATATATTGATGTAATTGTCTTCCTCTGCCTTGATTCATCGATACTTTGCCCGGGAAAAAAATGTGTGCATTGGTTTGTCTGTCTGTTGTTTTCTTGGGGGAGGGGGGGGGGAGGAAAATATCTCAGTTGAATTATTCGATGTATAAATATTGAACTTAGTTATGTATCATTGTTTTCGGAGAAGGTTTGCTGAGGCAGCATTGCGCTTATCGATTTAATGGGTTATGCTTCTTATAAAGGAACATCCTGCGCTAGTTATGCCTGCAATACCGTCTCACTCTGTCTGTGCATTTACGTGCACATTTGCTGACTTGCATTAGGATTGGGGGATATGGGAGTTGTAAAAAGCAATAGGATTGGCTTTTTACGTTTTCAATTAATTGGCTCCTGAACCATATGCAGGTGTTAAATGCATGAACCCATTTAAAGGACCACAAAACAATTTTGTTAATTATGGATAAGTCATCTGAATACCGTGAGTCCCTTTAGAAAAGAGTATATGAAGTACGCTTAATGGGAAGGATTTGAGAGAAATCACTTGGTCATTTTCTACATCCATTTTAAAACACCTTAAAAATTGGGACAGTTAAAAGGGGAAAGCTTTATTGAATTGCTTTGAAGTAGTTTATGAAGCCCCTAATGTGAGTGTATCAATTATTTGTTATCTTTCTTTTTCTAGTTTTGTTTTCGTTTTTGCATTTCTATAACACCAAAGGTCATTATTGTTTGTTTTCCTATCATTCAAGCACAAGATAATCTTCTGTTGTGTATGTTGACTGGAATATTTTGTTCCTTTTGTTGTTTTAATTAGATGTTATTTCTACCAAAATTGGGTGTTTGCTCCAACTACCAGCTATTTTCCTCTCTCATGTCTATCAATATAATTGTCTATTCATATTGTTAGTTGATGAGCTTTCTTACCTTTCTGGTAGTTACACAAATAAATTGTATTGACATTATTATCTATTCAGGCACTATGCATAGGATCTACGCTTTAAAATTATGGTGAAAAATTAAACCAGAATAGAAGTTCTATAAATTCTTTATCAGTATAAGAGCTGTTTTTAAGGATTCATCTGCAATAGATTTAGAAAATTATTTGTCTTATCCACGAAGTGACAGAAGCTAGGACTATGCGTAATAATTATTCAGACCCTAGAAAGCGTATTGTGACCAAATGAGGATACTCTGGTTGGTAGGAAAATAGGGTAACTCAAATTGCAGACATGGATAACTCTAAGCTCTTATTTCCTCAAGCCTGGTTGTGCTGTTTTGATTAGAGAAGTGCACTGCTTCTATATTACAATTATGAAGTTCAATGAATAAATTGAAAAACAAATGATGTATGGCTTTATTTATTGTTTCCCATCATACGCATACCATGTTGGAGTATTGCAGAATACTGAAAAGTTAAGTATGTGAGGAACAAGAAGGGTGTAGCCTGTAGGCTTTAGTTGGTCCTTGTTATTTGAATCTGATTTCTTTCACCACTTTCCCCCCCCCCCCCCAAACATCTACTGATTTTGCTTTCTGTATGGTCCGAAACTTAACTCTCATTGTAATTAACTGTGACGCCTTCACCTTTGTCCATTCTTTATATACAAAGTGGAAAGGCATTTACCTTGAAAAGCGAATTGTAGTTGAATGCCAGGAGGTAAATAAATTGGCTTAGGCAGTGCTTCCTTCACAGTGTAACAATAGAAAGAGAAATAGAAATAGAAAGTATGGTTATAATATTTGCTCTTTGTCACATGTATCTTTAGAGCACCGTAGAGTTGTTTTTTTCGTGCGTTTCCTTTTTATGGAGGTTATACTTGGTAAAGTCTTGAACTTTTCAGCCACTTTTGCACTGTACAGTATGTACACATAATAGCCAATAATATAATGTACATATTTGTTGCAGATTGACAAGGAGAGAGCTGGTGTGCTTGTTGGAACAGGGATGGGTGGTCTTACAGTATTTTCTGATGGGGTACAGGCTCTCATAGAGAAAGGTCACAGAAAAATCACACCATTCTTCATACCTTATGCCATTACAAATATGGGGTCCGCTTTACTTGCTATTGATGTTGGCTTTATGGGACCCAACTATTCAATATCAACTGCTTGCGCCACCTCTAATTACTGCATTTATGCTGCTGCAAATCATATCCGCCGTGGAGAAGCTGACTTGATGCTTGCTGGTGGCACTGAAGCTGCCATTATTCCAATTGGTTTGGGAGGTTTTGTTGCATGTAGAGCCTTGTCTCAGAGAAATGATGACCCACAGACTGCTTCTAGGCCGTGGGACAAAGAACGAGATGGCTTTGTCATGGGTGAAGGAGCTGGAGTATTGGTAAGTTTGCAACTATTGCTGAAACTGTTTACATCTTGAATTTTAGATGAACAAAATCTCTCTTTTGACAATTTTGTTGATCTATCAAAAAGTTAGAATAAAGAATCATGCATTTGTTTGAAATATATGCTATTGGCAGGTGATGGAGAGCTTGGAACATGCAATGAAAAGAGGTGCACCAATTATAGCTGAATACTTGGGAGGTGCAATAAATTGTGATGCGTATCATATGACTGACCCAAGATCGGATGGACTTGGTGTTTCTTCATGCATTCAGAGCACCCTTCGAGATGCTGGTGTATCGCCAGAGGAGGTACGTTTCTGTGTTATGCTTCTTTAATTGATATAGCGAGCTTCTATGTTTGGGATGTTGTTTATATTCTTTGTGGTTTTGAACTCTGCGTGCTGTAATTTTTCTGGACATGGAAAAAAGGGAGAAAAAACCCCCGATTATTTTCTTAGGTTAACTGCACTAACATTCCATTCTTTGAGCTTGACTTCTCCTCGTCATGATTAAAGAGATTGCACTTGAGTTTCCCAGCAAACTAACCTGGTGTTAGTTTTATTGATGTCCCTCACTCCCTCCTCCCATAAGGACATCTTTCATTTTGGTTGTCCCAAAATGAGGCCTTTTTCTATATTTAAACTCTGAGTTTCCTGTATTTTCCAATATATATATTTTTTTCTTTCAGAAACATGTTGTTGCTCTTAAGGGATTATATAAGAAGATATACTCCCTCTGTCCCTAGAAACAGGTCGCAGGTTCTATTTTTGTTTGTCCCCAAAGTTGTCACATTTTCAATAATGAAGCATCAAATCTTTGAAGTTTTCAATTTTTCTTTGATTGAAGAAATATAGAATAGGACAAATATGATATTGAAAAGTTTGATTTGGCGATTTCAGGAAATATATGGCTGTGAACTAGCAAAGTCTACTGTACTTTTACCACTTCCTTATCGTTTGTACAATCTGAAATTTATTCCCTACCCTTGTTCTCTTCCTCTCTATTTCTCTCGTGAAAGATGTGATAGAATAACATTAAATAAATAGATTAATTCTACTTGCATCCCAATTGAAGAGGTACACTTTTAGACCCAAGTACCAGGTAGGCCACCCAACTATAAAAATTGCAAATCTAATCATTGAACGCACAAAACTAACCAAACACGCCACTTTTTCTAACACTGTCTATTTTGGTGGCCTTAACATTTAAAGGGTGTTTTTTTGTTAATTCGAGTAATATTCATCGTCTAAAGACTAAAAATAGACTGGCGTCGGAGGCAGTGGCCTGATTGTAACTTTTCAGTTCGGTGACTTGATTGGTAAGTTTTGTAGTTGGGTGACCTACCTGGTAAGCAGAATTATGTTCGGTAGCCCAAATGTGTGTTTTTTTCATGACTTTAATGTGCCTAGACCATACGGATGAGAGTCACTATGTGAAATTAACTTTATAAGCTTGAAATTGTGGCCACACACTAAGATGACTAATGATCTTTTGATGCTATTATTTTCAGGTCAACTACATTAATGCACATGCAACTTCTACTCTTGTTGGTGATCTTGCCGAGGTTAATGCTGTAAAGAAAGTATTCAAGAGCACTGCAGGAATCAAAATGAATGCAACCAAGGTGATCTCTCTCTCTCTCTCTCTCTCTCTACACACACACACATACACACACTCCCTCCGTCTCACTCGAATTAGGGCATTTTTGCCATAAAATGGAAATGATTTATTCAATGGGACCCACATTCACACTCACAACTTTCCACTCATTATTCTCTACCCCACTTTCTCTATCCTACCCCCACTTTTCATACTCACAACACCTACTCCATTATCACTTTTTCTTAATCCCCGTGCCCAACCCAAAAATCGTATTTCGCGTGGGACAGAGGGAGTATATATATACATATATATAAGTACATCTCAAGTGCAAACACATGCTATGAAACACAGTTGTTTATTGTTGACATATAGTACGTCATATTTTCTGTGTTTCAGACATCCAGTTTGCATTTTGATGGAGTCATCTTACTGGTGGTTTTTTGTTTATGTTATGTTTCAGTCAATGATAGGACACTGCCTTGGAGCTGCTGGGGGTTTGGAAGCCATTGCAACGATCAAAGCCATTACAACTGGTTGGCTGCATCCTACCATTAATCAATTCGTAAGCACTCCTGTTTCTTTGAGATTCATTCTCTTTGATTTTATCTTTGATTCTTCGACATTAATGTTCATTTCCTCTACAGAACAAAGAGCCAGCAGTTGAGTTTGACACAGTTCCAAATCAGAAGCAGCAGCATGAAATTAATGTTGGTAAGCAGCTTTCTATTCTCAAACTTATTTCAGAACTCTATATTCACTGGGAACAGTTGGTGGACACGTTGCACCAACTAAAAGCAAGGGGTTATTTTTACATTTTTATTGGAAAAATTTCCGTGTTGTTGTTTAAAGTGTACTACGTCCCAATAGAAGAGAGATGTACTTTCTTGGGCCGTCCCAATTAGGAGTAATATTCCTCCTTTTAGGAAACTTGCTTATAATTAACTAAACTAACCTTCATCCCCCCCCCCCCCTTAGTTAAAATTCTAATGTTGTCACCTAGTTTGAATTAATGTTGTTTAGGGACAATTTAGGGATTTGGAAGATGGTCTAAACATTTTCTTAGTTTGTGTGTTTAGTCAAATGTTACTTCTCTATTGGGACAAATGGGGTCTACTCCCTCCGTCCCATACTCATGGTATCCACTATCTCAATTTTTTCTCTCCTTCCTATTCACAACACCTACTTTTTTCTTACTCCGTGCATTCAATTTTAGTAACCATAAGTTTGGGACGGAGGCAGTATCACTTTTTAACAAAATATGTATTTTTCAAACAAGGAATTTGGGAAAAAAATATAGAAAAAAAAGAAAGAACAAAAGGTCCTCTGGACAATGTCAGACTCGTGGACTACCTTGTTGCTTTAGTAGGTGGGCAAAATAAAAGTGGAGATGAATATTATTTACTTGATGAAAATATGCAGGTATTTCAAATTCATTTGGATTTGGCGGGCACAACTCAGTTGTGGCATTCTCTGCATTCAAGCCATGATCAAGCTAAAAGCTAGTAAGAGGCAAAATCTTGGTTATTATTACTATAGAGGCTGCTTTCATGTTCTTCCTGCAAGTTGCTGCATAAGCACTTCGAGCATTTACAGTTTTTTTTTTTTTTTTTTTTCTCTTCTTTCGTTTTCAAGTTATAATTTGAGGGTTTGAACTATTTTGTATCGATGAATTACAGTGTCGTTGTTATTACAGCTCCCTGTTTTTAGCTAGTTAGCTAAGTTATTCACTTTTGAATTAGCATCTAATGGTTAGAAGCCTGCGTTTCTCAGTTCTTCGCTGCTTTTCGTAATATGGCCAATCTACAAAAATATGCCACGTACTTTGGTTTTGGTTACAATTTATGCAATGTACCACAAATTTGCATCTTAAATCTACGTACTTTTTCCATTGGTTGCATATTATGCAACATACTAGTTTTTTACCCTAACGATGTTAAAAAAATTACAGAAATGTTAACATAATTTTTTTCTCGTTAAATACACTAACGTAGAACATTAACAAAGTTAAAAAGTTCAAATTCAACACACCAATTTCTCAACACATTTCAACCTTTTATATCCATATTCCAAACCTTCACCGCCACCAGACACCCCGTCGACGCGCAACCCACCATCGCTCTGAACTCCGACCACCATTCCAAACCTTCAAGTCCACCAGACACCCCGTCGACGCGCAACCGCTCTTTCCCTCCTTCGCCACCACAAGCATCGGTAGGTTGTAGCCGTCGATGAGGCTGACGTCATAGAAGTCGAGACCCTGGTCGCCGTTGAGGGTGAATTCGGCGAGGGTAGCAGGGGTTTGGCGCCGGAACCAGCGCATTGGATTTTACCGGAGCCGCAGTCGGCGGTGAGGCAAGAAAATTTGCCGGTGGAGTCTCGGGAGCAGTGAGTCCGACCCCATAATCGACCAGACCAAGGTTTGATTCGATTTGGGTTTGATTCGATTTGGAAATCACCATTTGAATTCGGGCCAGTCAAGGTTTGATTCGATTTGGGTTTGAAAATTCTGATTTCTGTTTGATTTTGGCTTCGATTTGGGTTTTCTTTTGTTGGAATTTTGGGTTTACTTGTTGATGATGTCGGTGGGGGTGGTGGTGGTGGTGGTGGTAGTGTGGTTCAAAACCCGTTAATCTTTAATGGAGTTAGTTTTGAATTGACCACAAAAGCATTTTGTTAATAAAATTTAACATCATTTAACGGGGTTGCATAAATTGTAAACGAATATGAAAGTACGTAGGATTATGTTGTCAAACTAAAGTACGTTATCCTTTTTGTAACTAAAGGCTTGGTACATGGCATAAAGTTGTAATTTTTCCTTCGTAATATTATTTAGATTTTCATCAAATATAGTGTATATATTGGTAATACTGCTGATGCTGTTATCAGCCAATTAAATCGTTGTATTGTACATGAAATATTACTACCATTAGTTTGATGAAAATTTAAAGAATAAACCGCTCAATATTTACTGCAAGCAAACCAACGGGCAATATTACGATGTTATGAAATATGAATGATGCTTAGTCAATGAGACTACTTGTGATATCCCCATCCACATCGGAAATATGTGGGAATTGAGTGTGCTATATAGAAGGTCCATACACTCCTACTAAGCATCAAATCATCCATTGGACTTTTGGAGGCCTGTGATGGGTTGTGGTTGACCCAATTGAGGAGATGCTTGGTGGGCTAGTGTATGGTACCCAATTGAGGAGATGCTTGGTGGGCTAGTGTATGGTACCTATGTGGCGGGTCGGATCTACGGGCTCGGGTCGTTACACTACTAATCTACTTATCTGGGACAACAACAATAACATGTTGGACACAGGATTTAAGTTTCACCGGTGTTGATGACTCCACGACTTTTAGGCCTTGGGGTACCCAAAGTATCGGAAAGAGCTCTCAAGATCATCGAACGGGTTGGATATTTGGCTAAAAAGATCTGCAAAATGAGCACACCGGTAGGACCAAAGTCAGGTTTGACCCCGACTTAGGCCCTTGGGTGTGAGAGTAAGATCTTTGAGGAAACTGAAAGCAAGCCTTGAATGCTTGGGTGTTTGTATGTGTAAGAGAGAGGGAGAGAGAGAGCACTTAAGATAGTGTAGAGAGAGAAAGTAGAGTATAAAGAATATAGAAGATACCTTTCACCTTAGATGAGGAGGGTTTTTTATATAAGGGATAAAGAGTATATTTGTCCCTTTGTATAAGGTATGAGTATATGGGCCGTATATTTTGGGTATATAGACAGTATAAAAGGGGTATAAGGATACATATAAGTATATCCAAAAGCTTAGGGTTATTCTGTGTTGGTGTTAAAATAATACTCCCTCCATATTTACACTTTTTTTCAACGTTACTACGAAGGAACTTTGAGCAATAATTTTTGATTGATTTAATTATCATAATAAAAATCTAAAACTTGTTATTGATTTTATTGTTGATGGCATGTCAATAACAAATTTTAGATTTTCATTAGTATAATATCGTCAAATTAAAACGATTATCCTTCATAGTAACGGTGACAAAAAAAAGTAGGAAAATCATTTTGAGACGTATGTAGGAAATGGACGGAGGTAGTACCGTCAATGTGAAAATGAGTTACTACCTCCGTCCCAGAGTAAGTGTCCACCTTTTTTGCATGTTAGCACGAAGGAACTTCGAGCTATAATTTTATGTTGATTTAATTATCATAATGAAAATATAAAACTTGTTTCTTAGTCAACATTATATATATTATCAATAAAAAATTTTAAATTTTCATTAAGATAATTAAATCCACCTAAAGTTATTGCTCAAAGATCCTTCGTGCTAACATGCAAAAAAGGTGGACACTTACTCTGGGACGGAGAGATATATTTTTGTAACAAAAAAAAGTGTACCAAAAAGCAAATGAGTTATATTTAAAATACTCTTTGTCCCAATTTATTATACAAAACAAAGGGAGGGAAAGAAATTAAGGAAAATTGTATAATATCAAATTATTATGAGTATGGATAGTGAGGTGAAAGTTATAAATAGAAAAAGTGAGTAATTGTTGTGAGCATGATTAGTGATTTGTATTGATTTATTTAAAAGTATTATAAAATTACTATTGAAATTTTGTACTCCCCGTTTCAAAAGTTAGTGTCACTTTTTTTATTTTGGGGTGGACTAGGGTGCGACGGTCGCATGGCGTGCGACCGTTCCCGCCAAATTCTATATTTTTTTTTCATTTTTTTTCCAACCATTTCTTTCTGCCAACAAAAGTAACACTTTTTATAAAGGAAATGTAACAATTTTTTCTCATATGTAACACTTTTTTCTCTTCATAAATTTACCACAATTTTGCTGAAATAAATGAAAGATAACATAAGATTAACACCTAAAACTAATTTAACATTTTATAATAATGAATGAACCTTTTTTTCCTCAATTGTAACACTTTTCTAAGGGTTTACATTAAAATTGAAATGCAAAACCGATTATATACATGATTTTTTACTTCTTTTTTTTTTAAATGTAACATTTAACCTATTAACTGTTACATTCATCTATATAACATGTTACAATCATATATACACTGTGTTACATTCAATTATTACTTTTCCTAACCACAAAAACTATTTATATTATTTTGCAAAACTGCTGTTATAGCATACAATAAAGTGTTACTTTTTTAAGACCAAACTGTTACTTTCTTCATAAGAACGTGTTACTTCTCAGGAGACGAGCAGCCCAATTTGTTTTGCGTGTTAAAAATTATGTTTTTTTTTTAAATATCAAAATATATCATGACCTATATAGTTTTGTTCGTATCGTTGAGACGAACACAACGGTATTTTTAAATATATTTTTTGACTTTAAAATCTCAAGATATAGCATTTTAAAAATATGAGAGGCTTTTTTAAAAGTGTGTGACACGTGTCGCGTGCTGAGTGAAGGAAGGGCTTGCTGGGCGGGTGGGGCGCTGGAGCATCCATGGATCGCTGGGTTTTGACCCATGGAGGATCCCGTCTCACAGCCGTGAGACGGTCTCACGGGAGAATTTGTCTTTTATTTTTAACTTGAGTTAACGACGGCAAATACTAAATACAGGGAATATTATATACAGGGAACGAAATATTCCAAATCTGCCCTTGCCCGTTTCGTGTACCTTTACACGACATTGCCTCTATAATCTCGTGTAACTTTACACGTGATGAATCGTGTTTGCACACGAGATATCTCGTGTACAAACACACGAGATTATAGAGGCAATCTCGTGTAAAGGTACACGACATGGTGTCTGAACCTGCATTTTCACAACAGCAACAGCAAAAGCAACAAGAAACAGAAGTAGATCTAAAATTTGATTGTTAAAATGATAGCACATTTTCACAAAGCAGTGGGAGGGACCAATAGACCATTACACATATACTATCGCTAAATTTGATAATTCATACAAACTTGATAATTCAAAAACCATTGCACATATACTATCCCCTACGTAATATTTCTCTTCTTGCATCGTTATCCTGATCATAGAGTTCATTGAATGCTGCTATCCTATTTCGGTATTGGAGGATCAGTTGACTTGCGCTTGGATCACAGTTTTCCTTCCAAGTGTTCGGTGGTGGTGGTATTGGGTAATCATTGCCTGACATGTGCAATTGCAAAAGTAATAACAGTTAAATACAACGAATTTAAGTAACACAATTAAATATAACTACTATAGATGAGACAGTTAAGTATAACGAATTTAAGTAATATTGTTAAATTTAACGAATTAAAGTATCATACCAATATAAAATGGTTTGTCACTTGTCCCAACACAACTGTGTTTATCGGTGGTCCTACTCCTGCTGGTACAGTCACTGGAAGGCATAAGTTGCCACCGCTAGCCGAGTACGAAATGAACGCCACATTATACCTCGTGGCAATGATGTGTCCAAGATCTGGGAGGTCCATCCAATAAGTATTGTCCGGTGTCGGCCGGACATAAATAACAATCCTACGTAAGAGTTCTTTTATATTTATCCAAGTCAGAACTCTTCAATAAAGGTCTTGGCGAGCATGCACCTCATTGTAACATTCTGTGCGCACTCGAGCCCACATCTCCTCATCTCCGTATATCTGTGATGCTACGGCAATATAGCCACAATGTCCATCAGATGCCACATCTGTGATGCCTCCAATAAATGGGATAATGAAAGGCGGAAAAGACGTCATATACGGAGTGCTGTATATACTAGTGTGATTGGGCTGTCCATATCCCTCCCCACGACCCTGACCCTGATCCCGTCCTCGCCCTCGCCCTCGACCCCGTCCTCTCCCACGACCGGAAGCAGCTAGTGGTGGATGAGACGTAGGAGTACAAGGAGGGGTAGATGTTGTGGGTTCTGAAGATGATTTCCGTTTGTGCGTGGACTCCGAACTAGCTTGGGTTGATGCAATGAATGCAGATCTAGACCTGAAATATGGCAAAGAAAAGAGTGAGAAGCATTCATACTATCAACATAAAAATCAAATCTGTACTGGGTTATAAAGAGCAGACACATAACTTAAACCACATAATCAACAACAATATTAACAAACTCATATCAAGAACGTAATCAACAGTGTGAGCCACAAATGAATGAAGATCTATACCCTTTCCTAGTCGAGGATGGTGTAGCGGGGACTCGAAAAAATTTGTTAGTATGCTCCCAATCTGACGATTCTCTGAAACTTCCGGTCCGGGGTTTATTCGCCTTTGAAATATGATCTGGCTCGTAAGCATCTCTCGTATGGTGATTAAGCCCTTCTTCCATCGTTTTGAATATCTTTCTCCTTACCGGTTCAGGTGCTTGCTCAACTTTATTCAATATAGCTTGAAAATTGTCTTTATTTATTGAAGGCTCAGATGGAGGGTTGTCTACTTCAATGTCCAACTTCTTCCAAAAATCATGAATCGAGGACAACTGAATCCGTCCCCCACAGTCCTCTATCCGTGCAATCTCGTGACTACATGGAAGTTCATGTGTTCGCCTGTAGTAACACCCGCAGGCAGCCTCAGTGATGACATTACCCCCATTATGACCCCGCTGGTTTCTAATGATTTTCTGAATACGAGACCGCTCTTGTCTGATATTGCGCAAGGCTACCGTTGACACTTTAGTCAATATGTTCTGATACAGATTACCGGTCCTCAAATCAATTGGAGTTCTGGTCTTTGATCTATTCATACTCTGTTTGATATTTTTTAGTTGGATATCCAAGATCTTATGAGCCTTTTTGAAGATCGTGTCAAAAGTAGAAAAAGCACTCCCCAATGCCTTCTTCAACCTGTTATGCTCACCCTCAGTCCTGTTTGTGGTATGGGTCCTGAAGTGAGGTAACACATCCGTGTGCATAGACAGAATATTCTGAGAGTATGGGGTAATCCATGTATCGCGGAGGTAATCCAATAATAGAGGATAAGATCTGAAACGGTCACAAAGCCCTTGCCAACGTTCGTCCCATTCGCCGGAGGTAGGGGCTGAGATTGCATAATTGAAACTCCTCATGAATGATTCTGCCAAATCCTCGCTACCTGTATGACTCAACCCATGCTTTCTAACATTGACTTCGATGTGCCTCCGACACAAGAAGTGTGCGGTGTCGGGAAAAAACTGTACGGAGAGCGCTGATGAAACCCAATTCACGATCAGTGACAAAATCTGTTGGCAACCGGGGAGGTGTAAGCAGACTGTGCAAATGATCCAATGCCCATATGTAATCATCCGCACTATGATACTTGAGGAACGCATACGCTATTGTGAAATTATGCCCGGTGGAAGTAAATCCTACAAACTGCAAAAAGTACAGTCCATAGCAGTTGGTGTTGTAAGTGCAGTCACCTTGTACAACATATGGAAAACAGTTTAGCATCTTCATTGCTAATGGGTGAGAGAAGAATATGTCGCTGATCATGCCACTCTCAGTGTAGTATATATATTCATGATCGTCGAGTAACTTAAGGAATTGTTGTAGCGGGGTCCTCCCTTTTCGTTCTTCTTCTCTATATTTTGTGATGGCATTGCGGACGTGCATCGGAGTGATCACGTTCTTCTCATCGTACATCTTTAACATTGCTACTATGTCATTTGGACGCAATGAACATTCACTTGCGCTACACACAACGTCATATTCTCCACGTGTCAATTTCCCGAGAGGAAAATCTTCTGGATACAAAGGAAAGCAATGATTATGTACTTATGTACACCGTTCCTTACAACATATCCCCATAACCCATCATCCCTCCTTTCTTTGGCATGTAGATTAAAAGTGCACTCTTTCTTCTTGCTACTACTCTTCCTAATGTTTTTTGATCTTCCGGGCCTGTGATGTCCACCAAAATGACATATTATCATCGCATAAGCTAGTTTATTTCCACTTCTCCTCTTCGAGTAGTCTATAATAAGTTGTATATTTCGACGCCTCGCGATTTCTCGTACATGTGCAAGAAGTGCATCCATATCTGGAAATAATTTTGATGTCGTGAATTCATCACTGATATCCGGAAATGGACCCTGCAAATCACAGCACCATCAGTTTCAAACATCAAGTATATTTCGTGTATACCTACACGACATTCATCTCGTGTGTGATTACACGAGATGTAAGTTACCATCAGTTCTAAATATCCAATTTTCTCATGTGTATTTGAAGATTGTATAACTAAACCTCATGTGTAGGTCAAGATTGGATTTTTTAATTAAAGGTTGGATTTTTAGTTCAAGATGGAATTATTAATTCAAGATGGGATTTTAATTTTGATTTTTATCACAATACAAAACAAAACAAAACATTAAGAACTTACTTCATAGAAGCTTGGATCATTGAAACTTGGAGAATGTTGATGTGGAGGAGAATTTGGTGAGATTCCTTCTTCTTCATCATGCACAAATTCTATCATATCAAGGTCAATACGCTTATAAGAACTTGTTGAGGGATTTTGTGAGGAATTCATGCTATGATCATTGGAACTTGGAGAATGTTGGGGAGATATTTGTGAGGAATCCATGCTATGAACTTAGAGATTGATTTCTTGAATAATAATGGGGGTTTCTGTTCAGAATGGGTGTGTTTCAGTAGGGTTTTCACGTTAAATATAATGCAGGTCGTCGTTTGAAGGGTATAAATGTAATTTAATCGCCTCGTGTAATATAACACGAGATGTCTCGTTACATCTCGTGTGTTATTACACGAGATGTAACGAGACATCTCGTGTGTTTATACATGAGATGTCTAGACCCTAAACACTAATCCCTAAACCCTAAACCCTAAACCAGATGTTGTGAAAATGGTATACAGCTACCTAGTTTATTTTATTTTTATGTTTTTCTACATTCTAAATGACATTTAAAGTGTTGTTCATTAGTACGACTTTCCTCAAAATCCAAATGGAAATTGAGTTAGAAATTTGTGCCATTTGTGCCATTTTTTAGGGTTTTAAGGAATATGATCCGATGTTGTGAAAATGGTATACGGATACCTATTTAATTTTTTTTTAATTTTTTTCTACATCCTAAATGACATTTAAAGTGTTTTTCATTAGTATGACTTTTCTCAAAATCCCAATGGAAATTGAGTTAGAAATTTTTAACATTTTTTAGGGTTTTAAGGAATATAAATCCAACTAATCAGTAATACATAATCCAAATAAATCCAAGTAATACAAAAATCCATAATAATCAGTAATACAAAACTCCATAATCAGTAACTCTCCTAAATAAAACCTCCTAAAATCTCGTGGGCCCGTGTAAGACCAGCTCTGACGTCCTCGGGGACCCTGGCATCCGTCAAATATGGAAGTATGATAGCTCGTGCCTCTGGAACCCCGGGCTGCGGTGGAACATCAAGTGGGGGCGGTGGGGGAGGTGGAATGTCAACGGGGGGATCGTGTATCGGATTAGATATCCGAACATGACTCCTAGCCAGAAACCACTCCATATAATCATCAGTCACGAGAGAAGATGTGGTCACTAGTGGCCCCCAGCGGCGAACGGGCCTGAACTCATCCATGCCGTGCTCCACCCACGCGTCCCAAACATAATTGTGGTCACCGTAGTCCTTCTGGTACCCCTTCTGACCCTTTGCCAAAATGCATATCGTGGGAACCAGGCGGGGTTGTCCAGGGATCCTCTGCTGGTGCCCGAACTGCCTACTAACACGCTCAGACATGTACGCCTCAGTGATGTCACAAAATCGTATAACCCCTGTGAAGTATGAAACCGGCAGAATCGCGTCCGCTCCGGTACCATAAGGAGTCCAAAGAACCTGTGAGTAGACTTTGTTAGGTAAAGTGTACATAATAACGGAGGGAGTGTAACAATTTGAAACAGTTTTAATATGAATAACTCACCCTCTCAACATGCATCCTGTCAAGAGTGCGGCGATACTGCACTAGATGGTCTAATGCCCTCCCAGCTGTATCAGTACGAGACCATCTACAGGCGAACACATGAACTTCCTCTAGGCCGCCACCTGGGTCACTCTGAATCTGCCATGATGGTGGCTCCTCCTCACCCGCATCCTGCCTCCTCCTCCGTCCCTGCCCTCTAGCCACATTCGAACCCCCCCGCCTCCTCCCATGCCTCAAAGGTCTAACATCTATCTCCTCCTCCTCCTCCTCCTCCTCCTCCTCCTCCTCCTCATCCTCATCCTCCACCTCATCCTCATCCTGCCCCTCCCCCTCCTGCTCGCCATCCTCACTATCCCCCTCCTCCTCCTCCCCATCCTCACTATCCCCCTCCTCCTCCCCATCATCACTATCCCCCTCGTCCTCCTCCCCATCCTCACTATCCCCCTCGTCCTCCTCCTCACTATCCCCTCCCTCCTCCTCCTCCTCAACATCATCAGATGCTACCGCCTCCTTTCTGCCTTCTCTTGCTCCGCATTTCTTTTCTCTGCAGATGCGTTGCAGCCTTCCTCTTTATATTAGACGCGGTCATACGTTCACGTGGCTACAAAAAAAAAAATAACAAACAATAAATAAGCTTTTTACTACACTGAGACACGTCTCGTGTTGTTCAACACGAGACACATCTCAACACGAGATGTGTCTCGCGTTGTCCCACACGAGATGTGTCTCGTGTTGAACAACACGATAAAATACTCGATTGAGTTCAGAAGCCATTAAACCCTCAGTTCATACAAAAATGATTGAATCAATTTGATATAATCAAACAAAATTATACATTGGGAATTTGGTGAGTGTAAAATTAGGTTAAAATAACATTTTAATTTACATTACCTTTTTTACAGGAACGGTGCTAGATGAAGCTCCGGCGGCGGCGATGGCAGTGGCGGTAGAGGCGGCGGCGCCGGCAGGAACCTTGGAATTTTTACTCTCGCCATTGTCGTCGTGTGGTGGTGGTGCGCGGCTCGTCTTCTTCGTCGTCGGTAGAGATGTCGTTTAGGAGAGATAGACTGGAAAGAGGGGAGAGGGAACGATTGAAATCAAAAAAATCAAATTAAGTATATAAAGGGGTATTTGGGTAATTTACTTGGTTCCCTGTATTTTACCTTCCCTATATATAACTATAACCGTTAACGACAGTTAACAATGAGCAGTAATTTAGATTGGTTTTAGTTGTTAACTTTGAGTCTGACTTTTCTTTCAATAAAAACTTGACTCGACTTTAATCAATACTCCGTAATTTACATTAGTTTTAACTATCTTTATAAAAAGAGCAATGCTAGGGGCACAAAATAAGGGTACAAAATCATGCTCACAATATGAGGTGGCGATATTTTATTGGTTGCATCGATAATGCACCCGCCACACTCTAATTAAAAGCACCAATAAAATCATTACATTAAGATTTTGTGAGCAAAATTTTGTTACTTTTTTGTGCCCCTAGTATTATTCTTATAAAAATTTAAAAAGTAGTGATACAGGACAAATGATACGGGTCGGGGATCCGAACAAACGTACCCATATCAGTATTTTCCCGCCAAGAAGCAAACACCAACATCGCACTCTTCCCGCCAAAATAAACAAAAAAATAAAGACCACTTAGGTCAAAATCACTAGCAATCCAAACCCATTTCGGTCTCCCGCTCTCGTCGTCTGCTTTCTCCCTGCATAGTTTCGTCCTGCGTCGGAGCAAATTAGATCAAGAAATCAGAAATGGATATCAGCGAAGAAGTTAGGGCTGACAACAAGAAGAAATTCATCAACTGTTTCCCTCCTGATGTACGTAAATCCCCCCCCCCCCCCCAATCTACTGCAGGACGCGTTCATTCTTCATTGTTCGCTTTTTTTTTTTTTTTTTTTTTTTTGATTTTGTTTAATTTAATTTCCTTGCATCATTTTCAGAACAATAATCTCGATGACGACATCAGAAACATGATCAATCACAAGCGCCGCCGCTTCATCTTCAATCTTTCCCACCTTTTCAATTCCCCCGAACCCGACGCTCCCGACTTAGCTCGGAGGTTAGTTCATCTTTTATCAGTAATTTCTCTCTCTAATTTCTGTTTTTTTTGGGATTAATTTCCCTGAATTTGTGTGTTTTTCGATTGGAAAACCAGGCTTCTTCGTAATCCGAGCGAGTACATTCAATCGCTGTGTGATTTCATCACCGATTGTACTCGAAGAATGGATCCAAAGTACTTGAAGGAAGGAGAGCAAATCCTCGTTGGTTTCGAGGGCCCTTTTGTTTCTCGCAGGGTTACTCCCAGAGATCTTCTCTCTGCCTTTATTGGTTCCATGGTCTGCGTTGAGGGCATTATTACCAAATGTAAATCCATTTCTCTCATTTGCTCATTAGATTTAAAATCGTGTTTAAATCTTTTTACTATAGAGCTGTACTAATATGAATTAGCTAACTAGAAAGCCATGATTTACCGAATACTGAAAATTACAGAATGGATTGAAGTGTTCTGAAAGGGGAAAATTTTGTGCTTAAAGAGACTTGAATGCTTGACTATTCTTGAAACCATGTTTTCTAGCTGCTTCAATACATTGTTACACACAAAGCAGATATGTTTAAAAAGGATTGTTAACACCCGACCTAATAATGCTTCTACCCTGATGGATTCACATTAGTTTGTTGTTTCTTTGTTCGTTGATCTTGCTATTGTTGTTTCTTTGTTCTTTGGTCTTGCTATTATTTGTCCTATTTGACTTTTATTGTCAACTTGATTCAACGTTGACCATATATTTGTGGAAATTTATTTTTCTTCGTGAAATTTTAAAAATGTTGTTGATGGTACTACTAATGGTGCATCAATAAGAACTTGTAAAATTTTAGGAGGATAATTGGATTTTCATATTCTGATCAAAGTTCATTTGAGTTGAACATGATAGTCAAAGTAGGGCAGTGTTTTTGGGACTGGGAGTATTTTATCGTCCATCTGAGGGTAATAGTATATATTTTGAATATTTAGGCATTACTTCACATGGTAACTTTAGCAAGCAACTTTTACTTTTGTTCACACATCTAATATACTTTTACATCATTCAAGGTTCTCTGGTCAGACCAAAAGTTGTCAAAAGTGTCCACTTTTGCCCTACAACTAAGGCGTTCACTCATCGAGAATATCGAGATATTACTTCCACTATGGGTTTGCCCACAGGGTCTGTCTATCCAACCCGGGTAATTGAAAGCTCTCAAAATATCTTCAGTTTGTCACTTACGACTAAAAGAATGTCTCTCAAGAGCTGAGTATGTTTCAGGATGACAACGGGAACTTATTAGTTACTGAGTACGGATTGTGCAAATATAAAGATCATCAAACGTTGTCAATGCAAGAAGTGCCAGAGAATTCTGCTCCTGGTCAACTTCCGAGAACTGTTGATGTCATTGCGGAGGATGACCTAGTGGATTCTTGCAAGCCTGGAGACCGTGTTGCAATTGTTGGTATATACAAAGCACTTCCAGGGAAGAACAAGGGCGGTGTGAATGGAGTTTTCAGGTTATTTTAGTTACTTTTACTATCTGCACTTTAAATTTGTTGTCTCCTTATACTACCATGGTCCTACTCAAATCTAATCGGCTTACCTTACTATGCAGGACTGTCCTCATTGCCAACAATGTCTCTTTACTTAATAAAGAGGCAAATGCCCCGATTTACACTCCTGAAGACATAAGCAATATTAAGAAGATATCTGAGAGAGAAGATACATTTGACCTGCTTTCTAGTTCTCTTGCACCATCCATATATGGGCACGCATGGATTAAAAAAGCAGTGCTTCTGTTGATGCTTGGTGGAACTGAGAAGAACCTCAAAAATGGAACCCACTTGCGAGGGTAAGATATCAACCTCCTGGAATTGGCTTATTCATAAAAAATAATGCGTTGAACATAGTAATTCAACTTCAATTCACTTTGTTGACTTTTTTCTGTTCAGTTGGTTTTATTTATACAGTATATTATCTGAACACCCTCTCATAGAGGTTTTACTTTTGATGATTACTCTTGCTACGGTCTGCAGTGATATAAACATGATGATGGTTGGCGATCCTTCTGTTGCCAAGTCGCAGCTGCTTAGAGCAATTATGAATATTGCGCCTTTGGCCATATCAACAACTGGTCGTGGTTCTTCTGGCGTTGGATTGACAGCTGCAGTTACTACCGATCAGGATACAGGTACTGTGTGCAGATGGATGGTCTTTCTCATACTCCCTCCGCCCCACCTCAAATTTCAAAATTGCCATTTTTGGTGTCCTATTAGAAACTGTAAAATCCAAAAATGAAAACATTTTTTTTAAATCCATGGGGCCCACTTGTCATACACCCGTCAACCCACTTACTATTCCCTACCGACTAATAATTGCTACTCCACTATCCATACTCACAACACCTTAATAATATATACTTCTCCTTAATTCCCGTGGACAGTTGTTTTGCAATTTGAGGTGGGATGGAGGGATTATTGAATTATTATTATTGTTTCTGAACTATTTTGTATTCATATCCTTAGGAGAAAGAAGGCTGGAAGCTGGTGCAATGGTTCTTGCTGACAGGGGTGTTATCTGTATTGATGAGTTTGACAAGATGAATGATCAAGATCGTGTGGCTATACATGAAGTTATGGAGCAGCAGACAGTAACCATTGCAAAAGCTGGTATCCATGCATCATTGAATGCTCGCTGCAGTGTAGTGGCAGCTGCTAATCCTATTTATGGAACTGTAAGTTGTTTATTCCAGAGTCTTTGTATTCATTTTTTTACTTTCTTCAGCTCATTGATTCTTATGTTGGGTTTCTTGGTATCCAGTATGATCGTTCACTAACGCCAACAAAGAATATTGGACTTCCGGACTCCTTACTTTCTCGTTTTGATTTACTGTTTATTGTATTGGACCAAATGGATCCTGGCATTGATCGACAAATCTCTGATCATGTCTTGCGTATGCATCGCTTTCGCTCTGCTGTAGATGGAGGTAAGCTGGGGCGTTTTTGATCATGTGTTATGGTTTCTTACGTTCTATTTAAAATTTCTCTAACGGAAGCGATTTGTTGTTCCTTTAGGAGGGAATGCTAGTTCATTGTACGGAAGGGAGGATGAAGCTGACGCAGGTGCTTCCGTCTTTGTCGAGTATGATCGCATGCTACATGGACCTAAAAAGAATAGAGGTCGGAAACGTGATACATTGACCATCAAGTTTCTTAAGAAGTACATTCATTATGCTAAGCATAGAATTCAGCCAAACCTTACAGACGAGGTGCGTTACACGTGTTTAGCCATTTTCTGGTGAATTTTGTTATTTGTTTAAGTGAAACTCTTAAGAGCCTTTCACATTTTTGGTTCCTTTCTCTATGCCATGTATGATGTAATGTAATGTTTCTCAAGATATTATCCTACTGGGGGATTTGATTTTAGTGGCTGACCAAAAGTGATCTTGGACATTTTTATTCGCAGGCCTCTGATCAAATTGCTACGGCATATGCTGAGCTAAGAAATGCCAGTTCAAATGCAAAAGTACGTATTAGCAGTCAACATAACACCATATCAATTAAAATGCTATAGTATTTGTCGGAATCATTTATCATGGATTTTTTTGTAGACTGGAGGAGGAACACTTCCAATCACTGCCAGAACCTTGGAAACTATTATAAGACTCTCTACTGCACATGCCAAGCTGAAGTTGAGCAGACAGGTATCTCGCTTGTGCCTCTCCCCCCTCTCTCTCTCACACACACACACACACACACAAATATATATATATATATATATATATATATAGCAAGTATGGCCTTGGATTTACCTTACACGACATCATTTAATTCTGAATCCGTCTCTTTTATACTTATGGTTTTAAAAAACTGAGCAATACTTCCTACGACAGTAAGATGAAAATGAGAATACCTACAATGTATGTATGGATGTATACATGTGTTTGTATCTATGTATGTATTATGGCCTCTGATTCAGCTTGCACCTGTATTTTTGTTTGGAAAAGGATAAGGACCCAATTGTTTTTACCTATCATTCATTCCAATCTCTGTGGCAAAACATATGATTTGTTATATTGTTGCCTACATGTTAGTGATGTCAGATTTAATCTATTACATGCCTTGCATATCTGACAAAATTTTGAGATCGTTAATTCTTCATGGCATTTATTTGTTTGTATTGTTTGCTGTGGGGTTATGGTAACATAATAGACGTGCATTATTTTGCGGCGTAGGTTTTGAAGTCTGACGTAGAAGCTGCTCTTAAAGTTTTAAACTTTGCCATCTACCACAAGGAGCTGACTGAGATGGACGAGCGTGAGCATGAACTGGAGAGGGAGAGGAAACTGGAGAAGAAGCGGAAAGCTGAGAATGACCGTGACAACATTAATAGAGGGTGAGTGAGAATTGCTAAGTTACTTTTTCATACATACTAGTAATATTTTTTTCATTTAAGAACTTGACTTGGCCTCTGATTCTCATAGTCAAATAGTATGCAGAGGCCACAGTTTCCATCTTTGTGCAAGCATATGCCAATAGTTTCAGATGGCTTCTTACAAATGATGACAACTATATTGTTGACCAGGAATTTATTAGGATGGTTAAACTGAGGGACCTGGAATATGCTTATTTTCACCAAAGTCCCAAACCTACCACTATCTAGGAATATGAATGCAGTGGATATTATATGTAGTTTTTGCCATTGTTAGAAATTAACAGTCTAGCGGTAGAGTTAAAGGTCTAGTCTGAGACTTTCAATGATGTATTAACCTTCATGGGCAAAATCTTGACGAACCCATTCATCTGCATATGGTAGTAACCCTACCGAGGCTGGCTCAAGAAACAGATGTTAGTTGTCCCATCTTCACAATTCACAAACACAATTGAAAATATCCTTCTCTTTTTCTATTGCTGGCATGGCCATTCATCATTCTTGTCCATTTGTCTTTATATTAATGACCTCAAATCTTTATAAAGTCCTTTGACATGTTTTACTTGTCTTTTCTTACTTCTTTCTCAAGTTCAACTGAAGCAATGGAAGTAGATGATCCTCCCGTTGCTCAGCCTGATATACTGTCTCCAGAGAGGTATGTTCTGTTACCCGAGCCACTTTGGTAGCTCAAGCTTTGTTAATTTTGATTCTCTAGTACCCCCTCCGTCCCAAAATGAATGTCCAGAAAAAAATCAAATTTGGTCTTGATCACTTTTTGGACATTCATTTTGGGACGGAGGGAGTAGTATTCTTATGCACTGGAGGATGAAATATCAGAGCAGTATATCCAACATATTGAAGCATTGGATTTGTGCCTCAATGGGTGTTTTTATATATTTCGTTCCATTGGTTTGCATGCAGAATTGCAGCATTTAGGTCAGCCTTTGAGCAGCATCGCCATGAACAGCGATTTGAGCAGATAACTATACCAGAAATCGAACAAGTTGTCAACCGTATGGCAGATCAACCTTACTCTAGGGAAGAGATCAAAATCCTGCTTGAGGTAAACTTGTTTGATGACTTGACAACTGGTCAAATTTCTTCAACTGTATTATTAAGTAAAGTATCAAATTTTTTGTAAATTATTTTTTGCAGAGCTGGCGTGATGAAGGGAGTGTAATGATAGCTGGGGAAGTGGTATATCCAACATATTGAAGCATTATATATGTACCACCATTATTCCAGCCTTCCAATAAGGGTATGAATTGTTCGTCCGTCACCGTTTTTCAAATTATGGCATCACTAGCTTTTGATTTTCTGATTTAACATCCATCTGACGTGTTTTAGCCTCTGGTTTCAGGTAGGCATATGCACCTGTTGAAAGTAGCTCTGTTTGTACGCGGAAATTAGAGCACACAAGAATTCGCTCTTACCGAGGAAAAGCATATGAAGTATTTAACCATCTTATTTATTAACAGTAGTAGGAGCATCTGAACTTTCTTGATCTCACCAGCTAACTAGGAGGAAGAAGCATTTCTTTAGAGTTCCTGCTGCTCTTTGAATCTTTCTGTATTGGAGTATAAAGTGTGTTTGACTGCAAATCTCTCTCTCTCTCTCTCTCTCTCTAGTTGAGCTTAGTTAAATTGATTCTGACACTCATTTTTAAGTCAATGTACTTCTTGCAATGTTGTATCTCTATGCATTTGTTAAGTTTATAACTTGGGTGAGTATGAGTGTTGCTATATGCACACGTAAACTTTTTAAGTATAGCCATATGTATGCTTGAAATATTTTTTTTATGGTGTTATTTTTCAAAAACACATAATCTAAAGAAAAACCGGTTTTCTATTTAACAATCAGGAAAAAAAGTGCTTTTATAATGAGCGATGATATTTTTGTAAATATGTGCTAACTTGTTTTAAAAACGTGTAGTGACATTTTTTTGTAAATAACTGACACTTTTTTCAAACCCATGATGACATTTTTATAGACGGACACTTCTTTTAAATCATGCGGTGACATTTCGTAAATAACTGAAACTTATTAACACAACACTATTACCACCAGGATTCTTTAACATTATTGCTAACACTTTTTAACGAGTACATTGACACTCCTTCCGTTCCATTCAAATTGCAAAATTTGCTATTTTGAGTGTCCTACTTAAAATTGCAAAAGACTAAAATGGAAAGTTTATAATAATTTTTAATCAATCAGACTCACTTGTCATACTAACATAAACTAATCCACTGGTATTCCATACCCCACTTTATCTCCCACCCAACTATTTACAATTACAACACATTACCTTTTTAGTTTTTACTTAATCCTGCACATAACTTTAACTTTGCAATTTGAAATGGAATGGATGGAGTACTTACTATTTAAAGATATTTTTGAATTATCTAATTTTAATTGAGACATTTTAAAATATTTTTTTTATTTGTAATGTGACTAACAGGTACTCTCTGTGTCCCGTAACAATTGACACACATTTGTTTTTGCACAAGAATTAAGGAAAGTGTACAGTAGAGCAAGTGTTGTGAGTATGAAAAGTGAAGTAAGAGAAAAAAAAGTGGGGTAGAAAATAGTACTCCCTCCGTCCCGGACTAAGTTTTTTAGTTTGACTTTACATGGAGATTAAGAAAAAGTAAATGTTGTGAGTATGAAAAAGTAAGAAAGAGAAAGTAGGAGAGATAAAGTGGGTAAGGAGTTTTTGTTGTGAGAATCACTGGCGGACCTAGGATTTTTTGTAAACGGGGGTAAAAATTGTATAAGGGGCAAAAAAAAAAATAGTGTACTTTTTACTTCACATTTAGGGGGGCAAAGTATACTAAATTGCACTAATACCCCTAATCTTTTTTTAAAAATTGCACTTGTAAAAAAAGAAAAAAAAAAAGCACCATGTAGGTCCGTCCCTGGTGAGAATGACAAGTGGGTCACATAATCCATTTTAGATAATAAAACAACTAAGAACCTTAGTCTGAGACAAACCAAAAAGGAAAATAAGAACATTAGTCTGGGACAGAGGGAGTAAATTGATTAATGTTGTGACTATAACAGTAAAGTAAGAAAGTAAATTAACGGGAAGAATGGTAAAAATTCTTTGCCATTTTTGATAACCTAAAATGGGACTAAGGGATTATCTTTTCAAGTGATGCAACGTGGGCTAAATCAACAGGAGAGTAGTGAGCAACCCAAGCCATTGGGCACTGGACAAAGATGCAGCACTGCAAATTTCGAAAGAGGTTTCAGTTTCAATTTCAATTTCAATTTCAATTTCAAAGCAAAAACAATATCATGGCCATATCTTCTCTCACTCTTACAAATCGTACCTTCTCTCCCTCCCAATCTTCCCCCTCCTCCTTCCGCCTCAAACCCACATCAGTAATCGCGGTACTCTTTTTCACTTCCCTAACCCACAATTCAAATTTCCCAGAAAAATACATTTCCTTTTTTACAATTGTTTTTTTTTGATTGATTGTTAATGCTAATTGGCATTCCTTTGTTTCTTTATTGGTACAAAGATGATGGCAGGTGGAAGTGAAATTACAGAGGAAGTGGGCAAAAGAAGAAAATATTTGTAGCTGGTGCAACTGGAAGCACTGGTAAAAGAATTGTGGAGCAGCTTCTTGCCAAGGGTTTTGCTGTCAAGGCTGCTGTTAGGGACATTCAAAAGGCCAAGACTGTCTTTTTACCCAATACCCACCAAGAACATCTTCAGTTTGTTAGTTTTCTCATCAAATTCTATTTTATTTAGATACCCTTATTTGGTTTGTTGATTTGAAAGTTTAGAAACATATTTCTGTACTGATATTGATATTGTGTTAGCCAGAGATTTTGGCAAATGGGGTCAAGATTGTTTAGGAAATAGAAATTGTACTTATCATATAGAATTTGACGCAAAAGTGGGTCATAATTGGCCTAAATTTATACTCCCTTTGTCCCAAAATGAATGTCCGAAATTGCTCAGATCTGAGAATTTCTGAGCAATTTCGGACATTCATTTTGGGACATAAGTAGTATACCAAATGGTGTAGTGTCATATGATCAATTTAGTAGGCTTCTATGGCAGACATATTAACTTAAAGAAACAAGTGGCTTGACATATACATATGATCAAGTAGCCACCCATTCATGCAATATTCACCAACTTTTCCAGAAAAGGGCATAAGCCAGTTAAGTTTTGACTGGAAACTTAACACTTCACATTGAGGAGGAGTCATCCTCAACTGAGTTTTTGTTATGTGACTACATGTGAAGTTGTGCAAGTCGCAAGGGGACTGCTCGCTTTGGCCTTGAAGTTAGTTAGTCAGTACACCAACCACTAAGTGAAGAGACAATGCATTCACTCAAAATAATGTCTTAGTATTGTACTTTGATGTTATAAATTCTATCTGATTTGATAGGAATGCCACGCTTAGATAGCAAAGGATTAGGAGAGGAGAAAAGACACTTTTGCCCTTCTATCATTCACCTCATTCCACTTTAGCCCAATAAGTTACAAAGTTTCCCTTTTGCCCAAGTATTTTTAATTGAGTCGGTCTTGTGAAAAACGCGTTTTACATTACACTATGGAAAACGTGTTTTTCACAATTGCCTTCTCTAATTTATCATGTGCCTGTTATAATATTACAAAGTGCTTGTTGTAATATTACACTTATAAATATTCTAGCTGACACTTTATACGCTCAAACAAACACTTTTAGAGGTAGTGTTATGATTGTCGGTTGTAGTGTTGAAGATTGTCTTTCCTAGTGTTGAAAAGTGCTTCCTGTAGTGTTGAAAAATGCCTCTTACATTCTCAATAAGTGGGTGGTGAGTTTTTGAAAGTTTCAAAACGTATGCCTGCCCTAGTGTAAAAAACTGCCTCCTTTAGTGTCGAAAAGTGTCTGCTGAGTTTTTATAAGTTCCAGTTATTTACAGCAATGCCACCGCACCTTGTAAAAGAGTTCCGCTTATTTACAAAAATGCCACTCCGCATACAAAAAACACGTTTTACACTAAGACGCGTGTCAAACGCGTTTTTCCTGAGATTTCCTGTTTTTAATTTGATTCCATTTCTGCACTTCTGTCATTTTTTGTAACAAATCTCATACAAGATTAACATCCATCAATTTGAAACATACTCCTAGTAAAATAACCTCAATATCTGATTGTTGAATACGTAGAAAATATTGTGATGTCCATCACTAATTGAAGATCAATTAAAGATAAACCTGCTCCTGTATTCACAAATTGCCATGCTTGCTATAACAAAAAATTTCTTTTACTATAGCTTCATATTGATTTGGCGAACCAGAATAATCTTCACTAAAACGCACTTTATAGATGCGCCGTATTGATATGCTCTCTCCGTCCCCAATAAATATCGCAGTTGACTTGTCAACGTTTTTAAGAAAAAGTGTTCACTTATTTGTACATTGCATGTAAAATGATAAAATTGCACTAAGACTCCTTCCTATTTTAGAAATGTGACATTTATTTTGGGACAAACCAAAATGGAAAGTGTGACATTTATTTTGGGCATAGGGACTAACACATTTTAGGCCTGAAACTGGTATCTATACTTTTACAGGTCAAAGCAGACGTAACAGAAGGCTCAATAAAGCTAGCTGAAGTCATCGGTGAAGATTCAGATGCTGTAATATGTGCCACAGGTTTTCGCCGCTCATTAGATTTACTGGCTCCATGGAAGGTTAGTCATCGCTCGTCAGCAGTGTTGCTTTTTAAACCTTTCATGCATGATTATATGCGTAAATTTCTTCTGTGTAGGTAACAGGGACATTTCAGAATGATTTGAAAGTCTTGTAATTTGTAGTAACTTGATTTTGTTGGGTGTTAATCTGTAGTATGATACGTGCTATGTAGTGATATGACATATTTGTACTATGAAACTTCGAAATTTTTTTGGACTTCATTTTGGGACGAGGTAGTACCTATTTGTAAAATTTGCATGTATCCTTGTTTGTCAAAATATGAATTTCGCTACCCCCCCCCCCCACTTTTAAATTTGAAATAGGTTCTTCTTAAAGAAACTCAAATCTGTCAAGTCTCCTCATTTTTATTTCACGCAAGTTATAAGAGAGAAATATATATATACTCCCTCCGTCCCACCTCACTTGAGACCTTAGAGGTGGGCACAATATCTAAGAAAAATGAATAAAATAAAGAAAATGTGTGGTAGAAAATGAAGAGAGAGAATGAGTGGGTTAATAGTAGGTTGATTGAATGAATTGTGTGGTGGAAAATAGAGAGAGAATGAGTGGGTGGGGTAGATTGAATATAAAATAATAAAATCATGGCCATTTTGGGAGGTCTCAAGTGAAGTGGGATGGCCCAAAATGAATAAAGTCTCAAGTGAGGTGGGACGGAGGGAGTATATAGGTAGGTGCTCAAATAAGAACCTAAATATCGTGAGAAACCGTGAGAACTAATGTATCCAATGATGTATCCAAGTGCACATTGGATACATTAGTTTTTACCTAATGTATCCAAGTAATGTATCCAATGATGTATCCAAGTCAAGTAATGTATCCAATGATGTATCCAAGTGAACCATTGGATACATTAGTTTTTTACCTAATGTATCCTAGTTCTCACGGTTCTCACGATATTTAGGTTCTCACATGAGCACGACCATATATATTATATACACTCACTCCGTCCCACTCGAATTAGACAAATTTCTATTTTGGGTGTCCCATTCGAATTAGGACAACCCAAAATGGAAATGTTTTATTTAATAGGACCCACTTCACACTCACAACAACTTTTCACTCATTATTCTCTACCCACTTTATCTCTCCTACTTCACTTTTCATACTCACAACACCTACTCTACTAACACTTTTTCCTTAATCCCGTGCCCAACCCAAAAATCCTAATTCGGGTGGGACGGAGGGAGTATATATATATATATAGATATATATAATATATATAGAGAGAGAGAGAGAGAGAGAGAGAGAGAGAGGCGTAGGGAGTGGTGACATTTGGTTAAGTTGGAGAGAGCATTCTTTGTGCATCTCAGAGCCTTCTTAGTTCTTGTTTTGTTTCTTCTGCATCCAAGAGTTTTTTTGGTTTTGATCAAGTAAAGCTTCCATCTCCAAAATAAATAAATAAAATAAAAATCATTCGTGAT
>JAOWBW010000707.1:558447-645491 GCA_026119855.1 Campanula takesimana
CTTTTGATTAGGATTAGCAGGATCGAAAGCCATGACAACTCTGGAACGAATCACTTAGTATGTCAAGTGACCGGGCTCTGGTGCCAATTGAAAGTGTTTGTCAATGACTTTCTGAGAACAATGTTACCTCAAGTGTTAAGCAAACACCCAGGTAACACTCCAGACGGACAGAAAATACAACACAAAAATAGTAGAGAGTTTTTGCAGCGGAAAATAATAGCACAAGAGAATATTTTTCTCAAGTTATATAATATAACTTGAGATGCCTAGATGGCGAAAACCTTATAATCAAAAACCAATTACAAAGTTTAAAATGGTTCCCTATACAACTATGATATACTCTCTATGGAACCAAAGTAAGAACAAAGTACAGATTCTATCCTAACAAATCACTCAAACCCGAAGATTTGAGTGAAAAAAGAGTGGTATGGAAGAAAGAATCTCAAAAGGAGCCAAGAGTACTTTGATCTTTTTGTGCTATGGATGTGCGTATAAAATTGGCTTGTCTTCAATCTTCATCCAAGCATCTATTTATAGCCAACCAAAACTTGGAGGCTACACAAATAACAGCCTTGGCTGTTTTGTGATCGTGTGAGAAGAGTGGGGAGAGTGAGTGGGCTTGCTCTCCCAATTTTTGTGCGAAGACTTGGTCTTCCTCCCATGATTTTCTCAACCGCAAGCTGATCCCCAAGTCCTAGCTTCACCGTGTTGTACTCCAAGCTTCCAATGCTTTGTACATCTTCAATTAATCAGCAACTAACATTGGACTTGGTCTTCTTCACATTTACCATATTTAACACATGTTAAATATGTTTGTTATTCCCTCTTTTACTCGGCCTTTATGAATAAATCTCCATTAATTTTTCTTCCACATTTTAAGATCCATAAACCAACTTTATTATACCTGAAAATATGGACCAACATCTAGAAAATAATATTATGACATTAGTATAAAAATTACATTAGAAAGAAATGTCAATTACAAAGAATCTCGTCACAGCACTTAGACTGTCAGGGCACACCTGAGGCAACACCTCAGTTCTGCACTAACATTTTCCACTACATTCATCGAGACAATTTAATATTCTAACTAGTACTAGTAATTTAGCCCGTGCTCCGCAGGGTAATGGATTGGGAACACATAATGGAATAGGATAACAAAGATTAGTAAACTACTTTTCTTAGATATTGAATTTAAAAAGAAAATGAGATACACCTAACAAATGACAATTTTACTCGTGTCTTTGGGAAGTTAACTATTTGAATTTCAGTATAAAAAATTGGAGTTGACTTGCAAGCCAATAACGTTGAAATATGAGGAGAGTGAACAATCAAAAATCTTTTCGATAAAGTTTAAGTCGTTTATCAAAAATTAATGAGATCATTCATTTATGTGTAGAGATTAGTTAATGCTCCCTCCGTCCCACTCGAATTAGGATAAATTTCTATTTTTTTTGTCATATTCGAATTAGGACAACCCAATAATAAAAGTGTTTTATTTAATGAGACCCACATTCACACTCACAACTTTCCACTCATAAACTTATTTGTAATTTGTGATCTTTTGAATTAAGAATATCATGTTACATTGCTAATATTATGGCTTTGTATTGTTTAATTATTTTCTCAAGACTTCGGAAAACTATCTGATTAATATTTGGACTTTTTAATTTTTGGAGTCAATTCGTGTCTGGTAGGAGCTTAGTACCAACCGTACCAACCAATACCAACCGTACCAATTAAGTTGGTATACCGACTTTGACGGTTGGTACTGGTACTTATTTTAGTGTACCAACTTAAACTTGGTTGGTACACGGTACGTGAAAAAAACAGTCGGTATACCAACCATGCCAGCCTTATGTTAGATTCCTCTTGCCTCTCCAAATCAACTACTACCTTGATTTCTTTGCAAGTCTAACTTCGCCTTCTTCCTCCAGACCCACTGATGCAATACGAATAATTGATTATATCAAATATTATAATTGTATTAGTATTTTATTATTAGTTAGGATTTAATTAGTATTTTTATTAGTATTTTCGTCATTAATTTTAGTAGGTTAATTTTATATGATTCTAGAATAGATTTTGAGTCAATTTACTAGTTTTTAAGTCATATTAGGTTATTATATAGGTTAGGGTTAATTCTAGAAGGTTTAGGATTGTTTTTCAAGTTTTATGGGCACTATAAAATAGGCCTCAAGTTGTATTCCGAAAATTAGCTTTTATTCAATAAAAACTCGATTGCTTTGCAATTATCTATCCCTCTTTAACCTCCACTATTTTCTTTATTCAAGAATTTCATTGAAATTCTTCTTGGGAATTTATATTCCTTGAAGATTAATTGATTTCGATCAATTAATAGTTACTATTCCGCTGCGTTTTACATCAGTTGGTATCAGAAAAGGACGATCCTTAGACGATGGTTAACGGTGAAGGACACAACGAGGGCACACAACAACTTCTTGCTACTATTCAACGTATGTTGGAGCATCAAGCAACGCGACAGGAAGAGCACGCAACGCGACAAAAAGCGCAAGCATCACAAATCGCGGAGCTTGTAACGACGATTGGGCGTTTAGCAGTTGGAGGTGGTGTTGGCGTCAACCCCGGAAACCGAAACGGCGAGCGTGAGGAAGATCTCCGTCGCGTTGATCCGTACGGTTGGGTTAATCAATTGGAGTATTTAAGGATCGAGGAACGCTATGCTCGAGACAAAGAATGCAAGGCAAGATATTGGGCTGAGCGTCAATATTGGCGTGAAATTTGTTGATGTCGCTTCGTCCTTTGAAAGTGGAATGATGATGTTGATCTTGTGCACTTCTTTGATTGAGGGTTTTTTTTTTTTTTTTTTTTTTTTTTTGTGCTCTAACTTTTGCCTAGGTTGGTTTGAGGAATTCAACCTAGCGAGCCTCTTTTTTTTTTTTTTTAATCCCCTTTGAAACATTGTTTGTTTTCTCCATGGTCGTTGCTTCACCTTGCTTTGGCTTGATTTCATCGTTGATGTCTTGATGTCTTCGTTGTTGATGTTGGCGTCGATGTTTAGCCCCTAGGCGTTCAAGCGATGTCCTTCATTCCAAAACTTGTTTAGACATTTTTTTATTATTTTGCCAAGAATTAAATTGAACTTAGAGGAGTGTATGAGGACAAGAACGACCTTTATTTGACGACTCAATAGACTCGAACATTTAACATAGGATGAGAGAAAACATTAATGCACACTTAAGAGGACTTTTGACTCTTTTTTTTTATTATTTATTCCTACTACTAGGTAGAGAAAAAGAAACGGAGATTGCTGTTGTAGTCCCCATTGTCGTTGTAGCCTTCCTTGCGGCATAATCTTTTGTTGAGACCCTATTTCAAATCTGAGCCCCTTCCTTGATGATTTCTTGCATGTTCTCACTCTCTAACTGTTGTTCTTCAACCACGGTAAACTCACCATTGTCAATCAAGTCTTGGACGATGTTGCGGATGGAGAAGCAATCCTCGGTGAGGTGACCGCTGCATAGGTGATAGTCACACCACTTGTGGTGGGCATGGTTGCGACGCAATGGTTGTGGTTGGTTGTACCCTTGGAGAGGAGAAATTTGTCCCTTTGCTTTGAGATCTTCATAGGCCTTGGTGACGGTCATGCCTTGGAGGGGAGTGCAGACACGGTCGTTGGTAGAACCTTTGTGACTTTTGAGAGGCGAGCCACTTGAACATGCCTTACCGTTGACCTTTGCCTTGTTGTCGGTGAACTCTTGTAAACGGGCCTTAAGTTCGGACACTTCTTCCTTATGAATTCTCCTCTCGAGATCAAGACGGGCTTGCCATAAATCATCCTTGCGGCGGGCATCCTCGACAAGTCTATCCATTTGTTCCCCCATGTCTCTTATTATGTTGAAGAGCCTTTCGTTGGACACGGAAGTATTCTCACCCTTGTTGTTGTTGCCGCTTGAAGCCATTGGACCTATGGAGAGAACACGGTTGATCTTAGGTTGACCCCACAAATACATTTTGAATCAAATGATTTAACCCACGAACAAGAGAAAAGACTCAAACCACATAAAGAAAAATGACTCTTTTTTTTTAATTTACAAAAGTCGGAAGGACGTAGTCCTTTTTGGGGTTTCTAATAAAAGATAATGGAATCGTCACACTAGTATATAGACCTTCTCGCGGTCCCATATACTCATCGGATTCCACCACGCTTGTGATTCCTACATGTAACGGGATTAAACTAAATTAATGTCATTAAGCATACATGCGGGGACGGGTTTTTTATTTTCGTCCATAATAACCACTTTGGGGACGGATTTTTATTTCGTCCATGACAACCGTTTGTTTCTCTTGGAAACGGCATGTATGATTTGATGGCATTAGTTTAGGGAAATCTGGGTACATAAAAAACCGACTTGGTCACGGAGTGTTAGAACATATACTAAGAATTGTGTGGCTTGTGCTCGGCTAAAGAGGGGCTTAAAGGTCACCCCGGCATGTAGTCGTGAACTACGCCACGGGCTGAGGTTTACCGCTTCGGTCAAGGTCGAGTGGAGCTTGAAACTTCCTAGGACGGGCCTCGACGGGTTTGGGGTTGGACTTGTGCGATTCGATTGTGAGCAATTAATAAGAATATGTGCCTGTAGTGTGAGGTCAAGCCAAGTGACAAAATATATTATTTATTTATTTTTAAAGAAAATGACAGCAAATAATTTACAACTTTCGAATCACCCGTGTGACCGATAAAAATAAACAGAAAGTAAAATTGTTCATGTGCAGGCTCGGTGCCCACACTGTCATTCTGTTCTGTTTCTGTGCACTGCTTCTGTTCTGAAACTGAATGATGTTCTGGGAATTTACCCAGAAGCGCGTGCCTCAGAGCATTGATATGGGAAGCGCGCGCAGTGCGCCATGAAGATTGAAGGCGCGCGCATCTGGGGTACCTGTCAGAATGTCAGAAACTGTGGACTCAGGGGATTGCCCTGGTCCCAAATCATGTAACTTTCCCCTGCAGAAACTGTTAGCACAGAAACATTGAAATTCGAAGAACAAAATGAGAGGCGGGCGATTCTGGTAGAAGGGGTCGGACGCGCGCACTTTAGGCCAAGAAGGCCAGAGGCGCGCGCTTCCCACCCTTTTTACCAGAATGCCCAGAAAATAGAAATAAGAACACCCAAAAATGAAAACGCAAGTTTAACCCTCTATAGTCCCCAGCGGAGTCGCCACTGTAGATACCCCGGGAAAACCCCACTTGGCTAGAGCGGTGAATTATCCTAGGATGTCTAAGTGATTTTAAAAGTCGCCACCTATGTTTTAGAGGAACATAAGAAAAACCTAAAAAAAAGCCAATTTTATATACAAAACCAGATTCGGGAAAAAAATGGGTTCGGGGGTTAGGTGACGGAGTGGGAAGTACTTAAACACCCACTCTGCCCCGCTTACGCGGGTCTTGCTACTTTTGGTGTTCTAATGCATGAGAAAGTCCTTCGATTTATTAATATACGAGTGCTAATAATTACAATGAAAAGAAAGGGGAAATATACAAAGGAAAATAAAAGAGAGTTGTTTTATTTATTTAATGGTAAAGATTACATGTCAAACTATTCTAACAATTATGTTAAGAAAAGAATGGTAAATTAAAGTAGAGATTAAAATGTAGGGAGATAACCTTAACCAACTTTAATGTAGTAAAGTAGTCATTTGGTCATGTCCCAATTGATGGGGATTGCATACATTACTAAGACATGTAAAATAAGAGAAGAAGAATAAAGTACCTTAAGAAAAAGGACTTCAAACTTGCACTTGAAAATGGTGTTGTTGTAGAGAAATTGTTGTTGAACAATTTGTGTAGAGTCTTGTTACTAAGAACTCTTGTTGGGAGAATTTATGTATAGTGTAGTTGTAGATGATAAAAGTTTGATCTAAAAAGAGAGTCTCTCTCTAAGGTAGAAGGAGGGGGGTTTTATAGGTAAAAATAGGAGGGAAAAGATGATCATCCATGTGAAATGGAATTGACCAATCAAAAATAAAATAAATAAAATAATAAATAAAAGAGAATAAAATAAATAAAGATAAAATCATTTGTTTTTGGGAAAAGGCTAGAATAAAGGATTTGGGAGTTACAAAATAGGGGGGATGAATGTGGATGTAAAAAAGGTGTTTTTTGTGATCAAGAAAGGATGTTGTAAATAAGAAAAGGGAGGGAAAAACGGTGCAATCCGTTACTGCCATATCGGGAGGCGCGCGCTTCCGGATTTTTGGGCGAGAGGCGCGCGCCGGCCGTGGACAGTATCGGAGGCGCCCGCGTCTGAGAAAGACAGAATGACTCTAAAAGTTAACTATGTTATGCAGTTTAGTCCAAAACTAACGGAATCGGTTAGAAACTTAACAGAAGTAACATAAATTAACAAAAACAAGTTAAATAAAAATACTATGTATGCAATCGGGATGAGAGGTCCAAAGCGGGGTGTCTACAGGCGGCCAAAGAGTGGCCCGACTTGGTGCGTGAATTACACGCGGGGACAAGGGCGCGTGTGAGCACGCGGCGGACCTTTTTTTTTTCTGGTTGTGACCTTGGCATTCACCCATTGGTTCTTGGAATTTCTGATTTTAATTTCTCATCCCAATTATTTGAGCTCAATTATTTTATAGTAAATGATTTTTTTTTAAAAAAATTACACCAAAATTTATTAAAAAAAAATTCTCTATATATAGATGCAAGTTTCATTTGATTTGGATACAAAAAAAAAAAAAAAAATCATTTTAATGAAATGGATCCCAATAATAACCATTTCAACACTCAAAAAACCCTCATATTTATTTAAAGTATAGAAAATAAAATTTAAGTGGTGGGGTATAGTGCGAAGGGTGTTGAATGGGGGATTAAACAAACCATTGTAGGGTGTAAAGTTGAATGAGTGTTGAATGGATGAGTTGGAAGAGAAAGAAGATGATGTGGAGTGATAAAGTGGGTATTGAATGAAAAATGTTGTTTAATCCATTGTAGATGGTCTTAGAGAATATGATATTGCTCTTAGATTTCTAGATGAATGAAATGAGGGGGAGTAGGTCCTTATATTATATACTTGTTGAAGAGTTAGCGTGTCCTTTAAGAATACACACTTTAGGCACCTGGTGGAATCTCATCCCTTAGATCAGATTCTGGTGGATGGCTGAGATTTGTTAGATCGACCCAAATAATCTGACCTAACTACTCGAACGATCGAGGGTTGCCCAGCCCCAACTGCCACCTTCTAGAACCTTCCGACCCTATGCGCTATCCAACCGAACCAGGTGGACCCTTTCCGGACTGGGCCTCCACCGAGCCCAACCCATGTCAGCCCATCAACCTAGCCCGAGCCCAAGTCGCCCCCCACAGCCCACAGACGAGTTGAACCAGCCCACTCTACACGCGCTTGGTTTAAGGCTCCATAGCTCCCAGCAACCGATTCGCCCTAAACCGCGTTTCGTGGGTCGTGTGTCAATTTTGAGCTAGTTCAAAATTAGCACAATTGGACCACTAATTGCATGAATGGCCCAATGGTCCACTAGGTTAACCCAATGAATGAACCACTTGATGACTCATCTTTAGATGATCACATAAAAATAGCGTCTTGACTTTCCCTTAGCAATGTGAGATATAGCTTTTCCATTTCCCATTTCTCTCCAACCATTAATATTAAGTTGCCACTTTCATCAATTAATTTTTCAGTCACCCAAAATTGATTTTGAGGAAATAAATATACCACGTTAATCTACTCCGAACATAGATTAATTATTTGCAACTTATTTCCATTTTTATTAAATGGAATTAATTACGAACTTTGCCAAATATTAGTCAAAACCAATATTCCTAACCAATTTCCAACAGTAGTACCTTGGATTGCCAAAGCCAAAATATTTTTCCATAATAGGGAGTTAGAAGTTTGACAACCCCTTTGGATAGTGGAAAATAAATTATACTCGTACAACACTCTTAACTTAGTAGCATCGTAAGCATTCAACATATCAAACAACCAGGGTTTTAATAGTAGTCTTTTAATGCAATCTGTGCCCCCCAAAACATTGAACATCTTCTAGAGGAGCCTAACTCAGTATAAACTTTCACATAAAACATAAGCACGACCGGGACTTGGAGATTATAAGGCCAAGGCCATTGTCACTCCAACATCTAATCATGCTTTCTGCAAAAATCAAAAAATCCACATTCAAGCGTAAGATAAAAGGAATCTGATACTCAAGGGAGGGAGTGACGGAAATTAGAGGATTATGTAACGAAACTTGCCTGCTGCATAGGAAGGTACAGTTTGAACTCTGGTGGGAGTTCTTCCTCTGAATAAAGGCGGTCTGAGAAATATATTCTTCTTAGTCGGCAGTTGGCATGAACTTGAACACGTAATGTCTCAGCATAGTTTGTTCCATATGCACGTCGAGTTAGATCAGCAAGATTTAGCTGAATTTGATTCCACCCCTCATCTAACCTCAATGGCATGGTGCATATAAATGGTTTAACTCTTGTCATAGACTGCAACATAACACGCAAATTTATTGTCATCAGCCATGTGCGCCAAAAGTTGGACGAGTTTAAATATTTCAAAAGCTAAAACACGTGATTACGCAGCAGAAAGAACTCTTTTTTTTTTTTTTCAACATGAAGTTTTGAGTGATGACTAGGATTTATCTCTCATGTTCTTTTACTACGCCAACCTCAACGGGTTTGGGAAGACCTGGCTTGAATTGAGGTTTTTTTTTTTTTTTTTATAATAATTTCTACTCTACACCTATCCACCGACTTAATACTGTGTTTCTTCCATTTGGGTTTCTATAACAGGCTAGGAACACATAAAAGAATAAAGAACTAGAGAAGCTCAAAGTTGCCTTCGCATCATATAAGACAGATGTCAGCTGTCTGACCAAATAAATTCTTCTAATATTAAGCCTTCTAAATGTGAGTAGAGTTGATATCCACAGCATAATTGCAAAAGGATGAGAAATTGACTTGGTAAACAAATGAAGGTGTTTCTATCTACTCTCATGACAAAAAATATGCATTCGATGATCAAAATCGTAACTTAGTCTTGGAGTCAATAAACTATACTCCTGTCCCGAAATGACCTTCTCATTTGTCATTTTTCATTGTCCGAAAAGTTCTTCCCATTTCTACAATTTGGGCTTAAATGTGCATAAACACAACATAGCTAGTGAAGCCAGTGTTCATATCCTTAAAAAGTTTGATTAGTCAAATGTGAAGATCATTTTCGGATGGAGGGAGTATTATTATTAGACAACCAAATTTATTGATGTGCACATATTTTACAAACGACACCGTGAAGTTAATATGTATCAACTAATTCTTCTAGCTTCTTGCTCATTTAGCTAATTATATTTTGAATAATAGTCATTGTAGGAGGGTTGTCCTACGGGATTGTATTAAGGTTTGATGAGGTTGTAGAAGAGTATTCTAGGTAGGGAGGCGTTACACGGATCACCGGAGAGCACAGAGAGGAGGAGCGAGAATAAGAACTAGAAGGGTTCCGGGGAGAGACAAGTACTGCGGAACTTGGTCTCGTAGAGAGAGAAATTATGTGGTATGGTATGATCAGCCCTTGTTGTCACAAATGAATCCCTTATGGGGTATTTATAGTGAATGTGAAGCAAGGTCATGTGCCTTGCACATGCACTCCAAGGTTGATGACCATCCCGCAGTTCTCCCTTTTAAACCAAATTAGGCCACGTATAACCCTATGATTGGGCCACGTGGCGATCTTCCTATTCTAGCCTCCAATCCACAACTCCTCGGCAATCCCAATGGATAGAAGACTTCCCCGACCTTGTCTAATCGTGGAAAGTATTTAGAGGATACTAACCCGCATATCGCGGGAGAGAATATGCGTCCGCGGGACAGAGATGTACCCGCGGGAGAGATAGGTGAATCCGCGGAGCATGGATGCATCCGCAGGAGAGAAAGGGACAGCGTTCGCAGGAATAACCGGACGCGGGAAAAGGGCTACACGTGCGAGGCACGTGGGGGCGGAACATGTCTATCCTACAGTCATAAAGGAAGTTCTATACACAACCGTCTGATTATAACAGTTATGACTCGCAGTTTCTGAAGCATAAAATTGGTGGATCAAGAATCTAAAACAAATATGAACAGTATAAAAAACAACTGGGAAGACTTACAGACTTGAAAATTTGAAGCCCGGAAACGTCGCCTGACATTCTTGTCATCCAGCACCTGAATCTCAAATGTGAAATATTTCTTCATGTTTTTCACGATCATGACCAAAAATGGTAGCTTTATACCAAGTGTTGCACCTGGATCTGCTGGACATGTAATGTATGTTGATTGAACATTTGATCCCAAGATTTCAAGGATATTGGACTGTATGTCATCATCTTGCGTGCGCTTTATCTGTCCGTTGACAACTGCAATCAAGGAAAATGAAGATGAATGATTTTTGGGGTGTAAATCAGTGAATAATAGTTGGGCAGCCTCACCCAAAGCCCTAATCTTGTGGGTGTCTGAGGCTTTAACCACTAACATTAAGCTGGAGGTTCATCCGTGGGGCCTAGTCTCATCCTCTATGGGTAAGTTTATGAGACACATAATTTTGATGTGTTACTAATTAAGACCCATAATCTGCTTCTGGACATACAAATATATATAGTCTCTATTTCTGATAAGTACTCCCTCCGTCCCAAATTGAATGACAATTTTTCATTTTGAAGAAATTTTAAAAGTTCAACGTTTTGTAAAATTTAGCAACCAAGATGTATAAAACTCTTTGCAATCTACTTTCCAAACATTTAATTTTTCAAGTATAAAGAGACTAATGAAAAATATTTGGTAAAAAACATTTAGGGACAAAGTTATTTTCGGAAAAGTCATTCATTTTGGGACACAATTTTCTTAAAAGTGGTCATTCATTATGTGACGGATGGAGTACATATTATTTCTGCCACTTAACAAGGTTGAAAAAGAACTCCACATTATTGGCCATGATCTTGTTTGTAATGTTAACATTTTTCCAGCACTGGAAATCAAATGCAGATATTAGCTACAATGTGGCGGTTTGATAGTGATTGGCATCCTCAAGCCACTCATTGTGGCTCCTTATCAAGTTAGAAGCATTTTGGTCCACCAGATAGGGCATCTGTGTTATTCTATTCGCAATTTAGTCATTTTAGGACAGGGATTTGTTTTGTATTTCATGCACTAGAGGTGTAAACCACTTCTATGGATGAGTGGATGCTAATTGCTATATGGTTTCATAGGGAGACTAGATTGGACAACTGAGAATGAAACTCATAACTAATAATCCCTCCGTCCCAAAATACTTGTTATTTTAGACTTTTCACACATATTAAGAAATGTAATCAACACATGTACAATAGACTAAATTACCCTTAAAATAATTCAATTACTTGGGTAATTACATTGAGTATTCGTAATCATAAATAAAGGTATACTTGGTAAACAATGGTAAAAATGCCTAGGTAATAGTAAAACAAGTATTTCGGGACAAATTTTAACTTCTAAAGCAAGTACTTTGGAGTATTTTGGGACAGAGGGAGTATTGAATTACTTTAATTTTCTTAGCCTACAAAACTAAGCGCGTAAAGTATAGAGAGTTATCATTGTCTCCGAAATAAAGATGATAAATCTCAAAATTCATCAGAGTCGACTCCTTGATTGAGAAGAAGGTATTAAGATTACTACTGTTTCCAATAATCCCGAAAATTGGTAATGTTTCTCTTCTTCATGCCTTTCTTCATTTAAACACTTTTAACTTTGCCGCTCCTTGTTCACTGACACATGATGACTAGGATCTTACATCAACTACAATGCCAAATCTAAAAAGCAAATCATAAATATTTTAACTTAATGCCATACGAACAGGTAAACAAATAAGTACTACCTCCGTCCCAGTTTAAGGTTCTTAGTTTTTTTTATGTTTGTCTGAAGGATCTTTGAGCAATAATTGAAGGTTAATCTAACTATCCAAATGAAAATCTAAAACTTGTTAATGATAGACCATCATATATACTATCAATAACAAGTTCTAGATTTTAATTTGGATAGTTAGATTAGCCTTTAATTATTGCACAAAAATCCTTCAAAAAAACTAAGAACCTTAAACTGGGACGGAGGGAGTATAACGCATCAGCAGCTGAATCGGCAATAAGAGTAAAGGAGCGGCACCGTACCTTCCTTGTCCCATATCTGCAAAGGCTTACTCCTACAGAAACCAACAGGTAAAGTGAACTTATAAGTAAAGAACACTTGATGAAGAAAATAAAACTGATTGAATGATTGTATTATACATGTAAAATATGGAGACGAGAAAATATTACATACCCAAGGCTGTATAAGATGGACAGAAAACCAGATTGGAAGGTGTTTTTGAACATCTCCACAAAAACTCCTAGAGCGATCGTCCTTTAATAGCACAACTGCAATGCGAACTAAATTGGTAAAAGTAAACCAAAATCAAGGTTAGAAGTCAACATATATGAATTAGAATGACAAAGAACTACCTAAATTCTAGAGTTGCAGCTGTAATTACATAAATTCTACTACTATACTACAAAATATTGGGAGTTAGCATACATGAATTACAATGACACTCCAAAATTACCAGAGTCCCAGCTGTAATTACATATACTCCCTCCGTCCCAAAATGATCTTCACATTTGACTATTCAAACATTTTAAGGATAGGAACACTTGCTTCACTAGTCATGTTGTGTATATGAACAATTAAGCCTAAATTGTAGAAATGAGAAGAACTTATTGGGACAATGAAAAATGGCAAATGAGAAAGAACATTTTGGGACGGAGGGAGTATATAAACTCCACATGAGAATTAAAATGCTCTAAACGACTCAAACTTAAATATAATGGATGTACCAATCAACATAAATTTCGCATAAAATGCATGAAATTGAAGTGCTGCAATTCCTATCAACCCTAATTTCAGTAACCCGTAAAAAAAGAGTTGTACACGAAAAGCTGTGGCGTTAAATTCAGCAAAATTAAAAGTTTCAAGAAAATATGGCAAACCTAATTGGGTACTACAATCAAAACTTGAACAAACCTAAATTTAAAGTCCGAGAAACTCTGTCCAAAGCCCTAGATTTAAAGTTCAAAGAATATCTGACTAAACATTCAATGATTTGTTCTTTATAAACTTTTGAGAGAGAGAGAGAAGGGGTACCTGGCGAAGCTGCGATTTTGTGGGTTTGAGAAAGAAAACCCAAACGATGCTCTACATAAATAAATAATTGGGGAAACTTCAAATTACCCCCTGAAGTATATACGGACATGAAATACCCCCCCCCCTTTTCAACTTGAGTGAGCCAATAGACTAAACTCGGTTAGACTAACAAAACTAACGGATTTTTCAAGAGGACAAGAACTAGGGGTGTGCATGGTTCATTTGGTTCGGTGCGGGTCAGTTTACAGACCGGACCACTTCTCTTCTGTCTGCAAAATTTTCAAACCGAATCGAACTACAAAAAAAGAATTAAATTGTACCAAGCTGCTGTGGTTTATTTCAGGCTGCGGTTCAGCAATGAGGTTCAGACCACGGTTTTGAACGGGGTCTGGACCACAGTTCAAATGATCATTCAGACTATTGTCATACTACGATTCAGACCATGGTATAGTCTGCAACTCATTATCATATTTGTTTTAATTTTTAGTGACTTTCAGAGAACGAGGGAGGGTACGAGAAAAACATTTTAAGAGAAAAGTCAGAGAAGAATACTATAGGAACAAAAAAGCTGTAAGAAGAGAACACACTACACAATGTGTAGGTAATTGAAGGAACTTAGTTAACTATGTACCGCAACGAATATAACAAACGATGATATAAATATTGAATAAGATGTACAAGAGTAAGGAATGGTCTCATGCTTGTAGGTTTTTTATTAATTCAACGATGGATACAACTCGTTATACAAAAAAAATGATTAATAGTCATTGACTTTAAAATTAATCAATAAAAATCATAGTGTAAACTAGAAATATCAGAACAAAAAGTCATGGATATATTAAAAAAAAAAAAAAAAAAAAAAATGCTTTTTGCATTTAAAAGAAAACGCAACCTAACGCTACAAAAGCTCACTATATGTGACATTCAAGAAAAGAGTGGTCCAGGTGTAGACAGAAGAAAGGCAAGAAACAAGAAAGATTACCACTAAAAAACACATAGGAGGTAGTATTAATACTACTACTAGTAGGTGCCTCTCCCATGTCATTGGATTATTTTAAATAAGCTGTTTTAGAGCCATGCCTAACAGCTTGAGCATAATATAGAAACAAAAGCATCCTTCTACCTACCCATTCATTCCCCCCACAATCCCCTCAAATCTTCTGTCAAACATGTCGTCAAAGTCAACTTAACAGGATTTTTCTCCTGATTTTCCCCCTACAGTACAGACTACTGCAATGCATCAAGCAGCGTCCAAATCCTTAGCAAACTACTAATCTATATAGTAAAAACCAGAAAACATCACACACGAAACCAAATCTGTGGTCCTTTTATAGGACAAAGCGTCTCTTCTCTTTTCTCTCTTTCCTTTTTTACAGAAGATTACGAAAGCATTGGATGTGACCATGAAGGGTAAAGAAGTAACTTCATTAGTTTAATGCTGGAGAAGCCCATTCAAAGTACTGGCAACGAGCACCTCTAGCAGCAGTCCAGTTTCCACACCCAAAGAAGCAGCTGCCATGCTTTGGACCTGGCTTACGAACCATCCCTTTGCTGCTTTTCACTCCACAATAACAATACGGGTGGTGAAATGTCGTAGGAAAATGTAGGGCCCGCGCATGAGGGTGGTGGTGATGTGGCGGAGAAGGGTGCTGATGCTGATGCTTCCATGTGAATGAACTGTCACTAGGCTGGCACATCATGGAATTAGTGATGGAGAATTTGAAGCCCCTTTGCATGAGGAGGGAAAGCAGACGGGCTGTGTTTTTAGCATCGTCTAAGCCACAGTGAGCACGCCCCTGCCATGTCAGCCCTGCCATCTGGACCGCCTCTTTGAGATTGCACCTTGCACCACCAAAAACCTCACGGAATGGAACTTTCAGGTTGATCCATCTGTCCAACCAGAAAAGTAAGTTTTTGTAAATGTAATTTATCAACCTTAAATAAAGAGAGTTGGGAAAAAAAAAAAAAAAAGGGGGGGCAACATTAAAAGGGTAAAACTTACCGGTTAAAATAGGGAGGCTTGCGAATCTTTTTGTACCTGCACTCTGATTCCAGCATGACCTTACAGTCCCAGTTTGACCATGTAACCACAGCAAAGTTTGTGTTCTTTATCCCCTTCTTTTCGAGCCATTTATCATGCCTCAGCAGAGCTTCACTTAGGGTAACTCCTCTGTCCACCTTTAACACACATAATAACACATTCAGACTTAACAACACATCTTGCTGGTATAGAAGAAACTCAGGGCAAAAATGAAAGACGTCACAGAAAGGCATTGAAACACATCCACGCAAAGCATTTTCTTCTCTGGTCTTTTTTTTTTTTTTTTTTTCATGCTTCAGGTCAAGGTTTTAATCGGAAATGTCTGTCTAGGAAATTCCCAATAAAAGGTAAAGGTGCCGCACACATCCTAAACCTCTTAAGCCCAGGGCCCCTGATAGAAACTTCTAAAGACAAATGACAGCAACTTTCCCATGTCCTCGATAATAATTTAAATTAAGCATGACCCTTGCACAAGCCAAAACTGTGTCCTGTAAGATAAGACGGCCTAGCAAGAGAGCTTACAATCTACAGTGTATCCTTATCTTCTTTGGCAATAATGTAAAATTCATGAGTCAGTCTTAGGAAAAACCTGTTTTATACTAAAATATGTGTAAAACTTGTTTTACATTAAGAGATTCGTTTTACATTAAGAGATGAAAACAGGTTTTACACTACAACGAGTGTAAAACAAGTTTTTCTCGAGATTTTCACAAAATTCATAGGAAATACTAAAGAAATTACCTTTTCCTATCCAACCTTTAACCTAAACATATTAAACTTAGGAAAGTCAAGGGGAACCCATAAGAATGTGGAAGGAAGGAAAGGGGTAGGTTTCCTATGCCAAGAAACTTTCTGATATTCTTTATGAAAATGCATATACTAGAGAATAGGTATAGAATGAATGATCTAGATATTTCGTGAAATGATTGAATCGTGGGCTAATAATAGAACTCAAAAAATAGAAGGAAAGGAAGATCAAACCTTGTAATACCAAGAATGTTAAATACTTCCCAACATTAACAGAACAACTCTTTTGTGATAAAAAGAAATGAATATATATATATATATATATATATATATATATATATATATATATATATCAATCAAACTGGATCAAAATTTGTGCTAAAAAAGTAATCAAATTAGATTAAAATAGGTCATATAAAGTAAATAATAAGGATAAGCAGTACGTATAACAAATTTAAAAACATAGAATACAAACAAGAATAATGTTCAATTAACAGAAGCACAGTGATGAAGACTACAAGCTTATTTTCAAAGGTCGATTTGGGTATAATCTGGTGTACTATAAGGGTTAAATATGATTACAAAAAAACAAAACTATGCATATGTTGTCAAAGACTATACGGACTACTAACAAAGAAAAGAAAGAAAGACTAAAATGTATTTCAAAGAAAACTAATTGTTCAGTCTCCAACAACAAAACCTCACGTTGATTTCCAAAAATGTTTTCTGCACTTTTGAAGCTTATGCTATTAGTTGAAAATCAGTTGAAGCAACATCCTCAGGGTCAACGGAAAATGACCCTTGATTTCTTGAAAACCGAAGTCACGTCTTTAAGTCATCGTTCTCTCAGTTTGCTACAATAAACAAATATCTTCTTTGGGTAAAAAAAGACAAATGAGTGAAAAATTTCAAAGACAATAACTTATCAGCCCTCACTCCAATAAGCAGTTCTGCATTCAGGGAAACAAAGAACAAGTGATCCATTCATTGACCAATATACCCCATGAGGTAGGCAGAATCTTGCTATCAAATGATATCTAAAATACCCTGAATTACATTGATATTGTACATCTGCCAACTGGAGATGGAAGAATAGGAGTCACTCCAAATAAAAAACAAAGTCAAACATTGAAAACTAGTATACCCACTTGTGAATTGTAAAATATAACTACAGGTACTGAAGCCGGGGACAAATATCTCTCTAATACGGAGAATTACTACCAAGAAGCTCCTTAGGGGACAAGTACTTAACAGCTAAGCAAAAACTACGTATTTAAGTTGTCCGACTTATAAACAGGCATGTGGCATGTAAGAAGCACAGAGTGAGACAGAGAGATTACAACATGATTAGCTATCCTTCCGGTATAACCCAAGACAAACTACAGATAAAGGATGGACAAGGGGTCCATCAATAAGAAAAAGAAACAAACAAGAAAACTACTTTAAACTAAAGCAGAAATCCAATCTCTTTTCAAGCCATTTAAAGATAAACCATGGAAGGCACCATTCGCATACGCCCAAAGACTGGCATATGCTCAAAGAGAAGGTAAAGCCGCTACTTTTCCCACAAAAGTTGCTTTGGTAAATACTGATTGTTTGCATTCTCTCCATCCAAATACACCACCATACTGCAAAAACCACAATCCCATAACATTCCCGCATCTCCTTCTCTGCCACACCCTAAGAAGTAAGAACTAAGTCTTAAAGAAAGAAACAACTGATCCAGGGCTCACCCATAGTTCTCCAGCCACCTCAAACAAACAATTCCAAAGGTATCAAGTTGTACTACAATGGAGAAAAAGATGATTGTGTATCTCAGTAGACTCCTTGCAATTCACACATCAATTTGGCGATAAACATTTCGTCGGCCTGCGAATCTGTAACTTGTCGTTAGTATTGAGTTTGTTAAGTAATAAAATCCACACATATGCCCGAATCTTGAAAGGAGATTTAGATTTCCACACATATGACGTGAGAGGAAAAGAAGTTGGAGGGGCTCCAGTTGCAGAAAAGTTTTACATCAATAAATTCCGGAGCCCTTTAATGACCATACACGCGAACACGAATCATGCTTATTTGACAATTGATTATAGTATAAAGAAGAAAGGAGATGACCCACATCACCGGATCCATATCATTAAGATTGCGAAAGAAATCAAAATTAGAAATACCATCACCCTCCCCCTGAGCACCCAAAAATCGGCAATAGGATCCCAATGAACTAATGAAAGAGGATTGAAGATGCGGTGACACTGATAAGTAAGTTTCCAAGGACTTTTATGTGTACTTGACCCGTTGAAAGAAGGATCCCAGCCTTTGTTGCACATCCCGAACTTACTCTTAATCACTTTATGTCAAATCGAACGAGGTTCTCGAGGAAATCTTCAAAGCCATATACTAACTAGAGATATGTTCCGACTGATCAAGTTACCCAAACTCAGGCCTCCCTCCTCCTTAAGACGACACTCTATATCTCATGCCAGTAAATGATCTCTTCTATCATCCCCCAAACCTTCCCATAAGAAGTTTCTCATTGCCCTCTTAATAGACTCCGCAACCACACATGGGATCTTAAAAAGAGACAAACAATAAAGAGGGATACTAGAAAGACACGCTCGCACGAGCGTGATACGCCCTCCCAAAGAGAAATATACACGTTTCCAACTTGCAAGAGGTTTCCTCACTCTCTCAACTACCAGATCCCAAAAAGAAATAGTCCTCGGATTACCACTCAAAAGAACCCCAAGATACGAAAGAGGCCAAGAGAGGACTTGGCATCTCATCAAAGAGTCATATCTATTCCCCACTTCCTATCCCATATTAATCCTTGCAATCCCATACTTAGCTAAATTTATTTCAACCACACACTCTCGTGTGGCTGAAGGAAGGTGAGCACATTCTTAAAGTTTTAGATGCCTTATGCCAGAAACAACATTGTGTCATCGGCAAACTGAAGATTGCATCCCTCCACAATTCCTACCTCTTCTACTCTAGTGAAAATCCTACTCAAAACATTAACCACAAGAGTAAACAAAAAGGGAGAGAGAGAATCTCCCTGTCTTAAACCTCTTGAAGCCTCAAACCACTCTTGATCCTTGCCATTCACTAATACATAAAAACTCGGGGCCCGAAACACCCCCCTTTTCCACATTCGCCTCTATCACTAAATCCCTTACGCTAAAAAATGTGATCTAAGAATTGCCAACTAACTCTATCGTATGCCTTCTTGAAATCATGTTTCACCGCAACGCCCTTCTTTCCTCTCGTCTTCATGTCCTTACCACCTCATTAGCAATCAATGTTGCACCAATACCTTGCCTACCTCCCACGCATCCACTTTGAGTTTCAAAAACTGTATCTCCTAATAGCAGCTTCAATCAAAGTGACAATACCTTAGAAATAATCTTATACACACTTGTCACCAAACCAAACCGGTAGGCCTAAAGTCATTCACCTTACCCGAGCGGTCTCTTTTAGTTAGGCACCACGGTAATAAATGTGGAGATTATACTCCTGGTAACAATATGTTTCCAAAGAACTATTGAAACACTCTCATTAGATCATGTTTCACAATACTCCAACAAGAATGAAAAAAGGCCATCGAGAAACCATCAAGACCAGAAGCATTATCTTTCTCGATCCTTCAATTGCTCCTCTAATCTCGTCCTCTGAAAACTCTTTTTCTAGCCAAGTAGACCTTTCAGACTGAATCGGAAGTCAATCTATACCCTCTAGTCTTGGTCTACCTGTATCCTCTTCCTGAAAAAGCCTTTATAAAATTAGTGATAGAATTAGAAATCAAATCAGGAATTTCACTAGTTCTCCCAAATCTAACTGAACATCTAAAACATAACTCTTTGTCCTTCGTTCAGATGCAATCCGATGGAAAAGCTTCGAAATATAGTCACCCTCTCTACCCCACTTGACCAAAGACTTTTGGCGCCAGCTAATATCCTCCCGCAAAAGAATCTCCTCAAAATTATTGTTTAACTTACTCCTCTGATTCTCCTACTCAGAAGACATATGTCCCAACTCCTTCAAACTATCAATCCCCGCAATTTCCTGCAAAACTGCATCATTGGGAGTTCTTATATCTTCAAAAACCTCTTTATTCCACTCTTTCAATTTCTATTTGACATATTTCAACTTCTTCATAAATACATAACCAGCCACCCCTAGATATGGCACTCATTCCACCAGTTAACTACCGTATTGAGGAGACTACAAAGAAGAATGCACATATTCTCAAAAAGAAAAGAATTATCCTCCCGCAAAAGAATCTCCTAAAAATTATTCTTCAACTTACTCCTTCGATTCTCGAACTCAGATGAGATATGGCCCAACTCCTAAAAAAAAAAAAAAATCAATTCCTGCATTTTTCCTGCAAAAATGCATCCTCGACAGATCTTATATCTCCAAAAAACTCTTTATTCCACTCTTTCAATTTCTCTTTAACATATTTCAAATTCTTCTTCAAGAATACATAACTAGCCCACCCCTGGATATGGCACTCATTGCACCAGTTAGTTATCTGATCATGGAGACTAGAATGAAGAATGGACATGTTCTCAAAACAAAAAGGTGTGGGTCCCTAACTCACTGGACACGACTCAAGAAGAATTAGAAAATGATCTGACACCGGTCTTTCTAGCAAATTTTGAACTATAACCGAAAATTGCTCCTCCCACTCTGTTGAAAAGAGGAACCGATCAATCTTGGAAGCAACTTGTCGCTGCCCCGGAATTCACTATGTGAATTGGCTATTGTTAAGCTCTATCTCTCTCAGACCATTCTCACAAATGAACTCGTCAAAACCACACGTACTCGTCGTCAACCTAGAGCCTCCTTTCTTCTCCCAAGATCGCCTTATCACATTAAAATCACCACCAAGGCACCATCTTGAACCACGTAGACTTGCTAAATCATGAAGCTCCTCCCGAAACGTCTCCCTCAATCTAGGACGAGTAGGGCCATACACTAACGTGAAACAAATCGACAACGAGAAAACACCACCAATCACCTCTTTCTTACACGCTATTCTAGAGTCCCATAGAACGATAATCCCCCCCCCCCCCGAAGCACCACTCGAAGGAAAAAACTCCCATTCTTGAAATTGAGACCCTCAAATGCTTTTAATAAGAAAATTATCAACCCTCTCACGCTTAGACTCCTAAATGAACAAAATATCTTAAACGGTTCTCAACAGAACCTCTCTCGCTTTCCTCCTTTTTACTTAAGTCTCCAAGACCGCAAACATTTTAAGAGACGATCTTCAGAAGTATTTCTTAGTAAGATCTTTCCTCCTCCCCACAAACTCCTCATAGCTAACCGGAGAGGATAACTTGAGTAACTTATGTATCCCTACCCCTTTCTTTCGGCTCATTATGTAGAGAGCTTAATAGCCTGGGTTCGAGAGAAGACCCATCGAAAAGAAATAAGACACCCGGTCGGATTAGCTAGAAATATTTCCATAGGGTCGAAAAGAAAGATAAGACCAAATGGTATTTGAAAGAGGCACATGTGACAATAGGAAGGTCAAAACAAAGCGAAGTCAAAGTATAAACATACTAAAATTCACACCAATGCCCATCCGCCCACCCCACCCAACACAAAAACAAAACAACAACAATCGCCCCAGGGACACAAGCTAGACCTACCAGTATTATCCAATGAAGAATACAAACACATGATTCCACCAAGTGTTTTGCTTTAAAATTGAGAGAGATATTCCAAATTCTTCTCTTTCTCAAATAACTTCTTTCTTCCGGATTTCATGATCTGCATAAGCCTGCCCAACTTCTAAGCTAGAGAGGTACCTCAACCCTTTTACTTCGTTTCAAACTCATGGGTTAATATTAATGTTATTAAGAGTATATGGGAGGTTCCCCCGCTTGGAGTTTGTTGGACAATATGGAAGGAAAGGAATAGCAGGCTTTTAAGAACGTCGAGTCGTCTATTTCTAGTTTAAACATATCTTATCTTTTGGCCTAAGGAGTCAGAGTTGACTTCTTATAATTCTCTTGTAGAGTTTGTGGATAGTGGTTGGCTAGGTGCTTTAGTTAAGTACAATCCTAGTGTACAAAGGCTGCATAGCTTGATTTGGCGCTTCTTGTTCATATATACCTCTTTACCTATAAAAAAAAAAAAAGAACAAAAAAGTAAAAAATGTTCTAAGCAAGAGGAACTACTTTCTCATCACTACGTGCAGAGTTTCTTGACAAATTATTCTTCATCTTTCTTTAAGATAAAAGAACAAATAATCATCGGAAGTGAAGAATATACAACAGCAGTGAGCAAGACATCCGCCTAAACAAGAAAAGGTAAAGGGATAGAAGAAGCTAAAAACTTTTGAAGAATCGCCCTTCAAGAGAACAGTAATTGGCACTCCACAAAAAGTGCCTAACGCTGAAGCCCTAAGAGAAGCATAAGATAAATTCTCCTCTCATGAAAGAGAGGGGTAACCACATGATCCCAAAAGATGCAAGAGTCCCTCTTATTCCTAAAGCCCAATAACCTACCAAACAGTGAAAACTGTCAAATAATTGTGCATCTTCCCTCCCTTGAACCCAAATACCTGACCATAAAGAAACAAAGCCGGCACAAAATCAAGACAAACCCACTCCTCACCATCCATATCAAAGTCAGAAAACCACAATTTCCACGCAACCAGACAATGTAATAAGAAATTATGATGGCACTTACATGAAGAATATCATGAGCGCTGGCCTTTTCGGACAATCACCTTTGAATTGCAAGCAAAATATAAGATTTTTTCACAATTTTTTTTTTTCTGAAAAAAAACATTAACTAATTAGCAACTCCCTAGTTGGCAGTTTCAAAAAAGGAGGAAACTAAAGATTTCACGAGATACGGAGAAATAAGCAAAAAATGCATGAAGGCATGTAGCATGGTAACCATTAAAGTAAATGACGTCCTCAGTGGGACAGATGAATGATCTATCATACAGAAACCAAAACTGACATGCCATATGAACGCCAGTTGGACCAATAATCCACATCCAAAAAGAGTATATTTACTGTTAAATATCACATAAACAGGTGGCTTATTTCCACCATGTAGAGAAATATAGAATTATCTAAAACGTTATTTGCTTCAAGTTAGAATAAGCTATAGCTAACATTGTTGATCAAGAAATCGACAACTTTTAGCAAATATAACTCCTGGACCAACCTGAATTTGCTGGATGCCAGTCAAATCCTTGCAGAAATCACTTAGTAGCTGATTGCAGGTTGGACGCACATATGTTTGGAAACAAGCTTCCAATTGACCAGTCACACTACTCACTATAACAGATGGAAACTCAATGATCTCCTGAGGATGAGGTATTTTTTCCTTGTCACATGTTGCCTCGAAATCAATGACCACAAAATAATGGAACTCTTGGTACTGGTACTCGGAAGGGTGATTTTGGGGAAACACATTGAATGGGGAATACTGAACCCCGTTGTCCACTGAGTACGGGTAAACTGGACTTTGAAAGCCATTCCATTGGCACAGCTGCGCTTTATGGAAGTCAGGATGTATAGGTGACCACAAACCAAAGTGGGTGGGTTTTTTATTGAATTCAATGGAAGAATCAAGTAATTTGTTGTTTAATGAGCGTTCTGGATCTAAAATATTACCAGGTGAATGAGTATGGACATCATCTTTGAACTCTAGAAAGCCTTTCAAGGGACCGCCATTACACGGCAAAGCATAAGGGTATCCCTGGCTCTGGAGGCCTGTTGTCTGAGCCTCACTTTTCTTTTTCATAGCTTCTGCAATCAAAAAGTACAAGGGGAAAAACAAAATATTAAGAAACTGATCAATTAATGAAGTCTATTAAAGTTATAACTTAGATCCGCAAAATGAATATAGAACAAGTAGTTGCCACAGATGTAACTCAAGCTTATAAGCCCATGATTTTTCAAATATAGCTAGAAACGCTTGTAGATAAATGGAGAATTTTACAAAATCAAAGAGGTGGAAACGAAAATGAAACAAAAGAGAGAAAACACAAAACGATATCAGTGCAGAGCTGCCTTCTGATATGTAGCTTTAGTAGTCACAGAAACTCCCTTAAAAGCTCCTAAAGCAGCTTAGCCAAGAGAAGTGTAAAATACAATTATGTCTTCAACAGAAAAAAAGAACACTGCCTTCCCGAAAGAGGCAGAGTTCCTCACGGTCCCAATGCACCACAATGTGCTAATTCAACCGATCAATCACTAGCTGCACTAAGGGTAAACAGGTAAATTTTCTGTCAAACCTTGTATTTCCAATTTCAAATAAGCTTAACACCTGAAATAGTATGGAGTATGAGATCTAGTAAAAGCTATCCCAAAAGGCACAAGTACCTAGCTGGAAATATAAAAATACCACTAGGATCTGAAAGCAGTGTCTATGATTGCTTGCTCAAACAGGTGAAATAATGGAGCTGACCAAGAAAGGTAACCATATCCTTAGCATCTCCATCATTCAAGTTTCTAAAAATGAAAATTCCAGGAAAATAGTTATTTTTCTGAACAAGAAAGCCAGGAATTGACGCACCACTACTGGTGGTTAACAGATACCAAAAGACATGCAAAGAGATGTCCCAACACCCCACGCAATGATCCTCAAAAAATGAATGTTCAAGGGATTGCATGTATGAGAGACAATCCAATATCAGCATCCCGGTTATTCCCCTGAACGCCCACATGCTCCTAATAATTTAAGACACAAGGAACCAGGCTCCAGGTAAAGCTGCCAAAGCCACTTATGGAACAAGCAGTATTCTTAAGAACCCCAATTTAGGAGTCCTGAACATCCTCCTCCTTTGAGGTACACACAACATCAAAGCTACTGTAGATCCTTTCTCTCCTCACCCGCACCATTGCACAAAAAACGTCATATAGTTCCTTCCAACCATCAAGGAACTCCCACATGGCGCTTAAAGAGAGAAAAGTCTGAATCAAAATGCTCAAGACAAGACTCAAATCAAGATAAGTCTACCTTCCAAGAAAAAGATATGTGTGCTTCCACCCATCTAAGCACTTGGAAATCTTCTCTATGACAGGATTCAAAACCGTAGACATCCAAGGATTCCCTCCCAAGGGAACCACGAGATAAATGAAAGACCACTCTAAATGAGTGCAAGCCAAACCACACTTCGACATATTACCTTCAAACCTGAAGCCAAATCAAACGTCTGCATTATGGTCAAAATAATCTTAAAACCAGCTACATCTTCTCAACAATAAAATCATATCATCAGCCTACTCAAGATAAGACAGCCTAAACTCATCCCTACCACTGGATTATTGGTGGACTATTGGGGAAAAAGCCCCTTGTTTTAAAGGGGCTGTTCCTTCTGCAGATGAGTCCTAATTTTACTTATAAAAAATGTACGACCCCTAATTTTTAGAGCTCCCCGCCTCCATCTCTTTTTCTCTCCCACTATCTTAAGCACAAAGACCTCTCTCCGACTTCCCAACTTACCTAGCAGAAGAAAAGCACTATATCCTACTGTCACTGATGTTATCAACTTAAGAAAAGGATCGAGTGGAATTTCTTCTGGTCGTTCTCCAATTGAGATACTCGAGAGGTCTCAAATCACTTTTTTATTCAAGGCTGGGACACAGAGTTTTTTGGCTCAAGGCTTCCCCTTCTCTGCATTAGCTTCCTCCATTTTGTTTCTGGCGATGATTATGTTGATGAGTAAGATTCCTGGCAATGACATAGGGTAGCTTTCATCAATTAAATGCCCTAAATTATATTAATTTCTACTGTTGTGATTCACTCATCATCCCTCTTTGCAGTATAAAAAACCCTAACTTCCAATTAAGGGGGGGGGGGGGGAAATTGAAAATGGGTGGACTATTTTACGAAGAAATTGGCCCCAGTCTATTAGCATTCTAGCTAGAAGCATTAGAGTCCCTTTTTTTTATTTAATTAGCCCTATTCCTAATAGTTTAACTCTGCTTTTTCATATAAATATATATGCAATTCCTATCATTAAATTTCTGGTGATTTAACTTGAGTTGTGACTTCTCTTTATGGTATGCACTCTTCACCTCCTTCTTCTTCTCTTTCTTAATTCCTTATCTTCATTTCTTGAATTAACAACATACGATACAAATGAAAAGAAAGGGAAAGAATTAACAAGGTAAACAACTATTTTGATACCAAACAAAAGTGAGAATACGAAGAGGAAGAAGAACCAATAACAGTCGTATCCCCTAGCCTAGTTGTCAACATCTTGCCGTAAGTCGAAGACAAGAGTTTGAAGCAAAATTGACATGAGGCAAGTCGTTCTTATGTGAGAAAATTTTGAAGGTTGCAGGTTGCATCTAATTAGGATATTTTCAACCATTTTTTTCAATTTGAAATACTACAGAAGAACTGTATTGTCTAACTCAAACGGGGTATAGGGTTTGAGATTTTGGTTGGTGTTAGCCTCAGACTTGCCTCTCTCATCTCACCTAGGCGAACGAGGCAATGGCAGGAGCTTGCATTTGCCACATTGTGTCACCTGGGGTTGGGGTGGAGACGACCACTCACCTCTCACCAGAGGCGAGAGAGGCAATCACCTTCAATAACTACATGAAGGTTGGCTTCCCGCATGAAACCCGCTTCATGGTCCTTCGACACAACTGAAATATCTTCCCCTCAAATGCAACAAAGAGGTCTATCCAAGTAGCCTTTCCTGAGTAACGTCCATGCAGCATGTAGCACTCGAATGCTCGCTTCTTGATGGCCAATGCATCATTTCGTCTGAAGGAAATACACCCTTTACTAGATAATATGTAAAGGACGTGTCAATCCTCACAAATATCAAGCAAGCTTACTTGAAGATCGGGAAACTCTAGCGTTGAGGACAGATACAGCCTACTTTCAGCTCTTGCGTTATCCAACCAAGAGTGTGGCTCTCGTTAGCTAGAGTTGTATAGTGGGATATCAATTGCTCCCAAGGTTTTCCGTCCACACTCCAAAACTTTCCTTTTAATTCCTCTGGACCAAAGCAAAGAAATTTTCCTGCATTATTTCCCTGGCATAGAAAAAAACTAATTCCGAATAAATTCAAGCTCCCTTAGTTTCCAATGGCATAATAAAGGTAGCTAGCCAAGCAGTGATGAGAAAGAGCTCAAAGGAAGCAAGATGACAAGGGTTGCCTGTTTTATCAAAATGGTTTGAGCTTCCCTTACTTCCATCATTATCTATGACACAGGATGACTGACGCACCAAGGTGCCCAGTGGCAATCCCTCAGCTGAAGTCAAGTATGCACAAAGTCAAATAAACCCAACGCTACAAAAGTTTGGGGCGAATAGCAGGTGCAAGTTGAATGGGAAAGGCACTGTTAGGAAATACAAACTTGACACCAGATGTAATAGGAAACAAAATTGACGGAATAAACGGTATTAACATCGTCGTAGCCAACTGACACTCTATCACTACAGTGGTGCATGGTTTTTTTCCTCCCAATGTATTAATAAGAATGAGTTATTTCGTTGTAGTTCCTCATGTATAGTCACTCTTTCCAGCAGACTACAAAATCTTACTAGATTACTTACATCTACAGTCATAATCACTACAAAATATGCTAATGCACATCTTAAGAACAAAAGAGAACAACAGTTCCTAATCAAGGAAATCAATTTTAGAAAATGCCCACATGTCAATACCTTGTCATGAGTTGAAAGGCACTGATCAAACTATGAAATCAAAAAACTAAATTGACAAAACCCCAGCAAAACCCAGATCATAACATCACAAAATTTCACATAATCCACCAAGATTAGGACCGTTACACAATCAATTGAGGTTTCAAGAGAGGGAAAAAGGAAGACAAACCATTATGTTCAAGGGAAATCATGATCTTCGGTGTAGTGAAGATCGACTTGCAGGTACATCAGATCTCCCTCGGAATTCCTTCTCACCTAAATTCACAAATTCCCTATCAAATAAAATGCCAACACGCAAAATCACAGATATTTATATGTATGTGCTGTAGACGAGAAGTTGAGATGGAAGAGGAAAAGAGAACCTGTTTGTTGATCCGAGTAGGAAAAAGAGGAGAGGGTAAATTTGGGGTTAGGTCAATTTCTCCTTTTTGAACTACTTTACTTGCTGCTTACATTTGAAACTTCCAGTCAAAGTCAAATATTAAAAAACATTAAACTTTTTCTTATAATCTCTCCAACTCAAATTATCTTTTTTAACTTTTTATTTTATTTAAAAACAAAAAAGTAACTTTTTATTTTATTTTTTATTTTTCATAATAAGCATAAATAAACTTTGACTTGAACAACTTGAGCATTTTAATAAAAATCTTATTGATAAATATCGTGGAAGTCTTTTTTTTGAAACCGTCTCAAGTACGAGACGGGTCTCGATGATAGAGGAAGTGTCTTTGCCCCACCACCATAAAAGGCAAATTTGTCTCGATGATAGAGGAAATGAGTTTGCCCCACCGACATATGAGGCAAATCATTTAATATCAATGAAACTCGTCTCATGAGTAAAAGCGTCTCACGCAAGTTTTTGTTATAATATTTCCTCCGCCCAAGAATATAAGAGTTCAAAAGGGGATTCTCGCATGCTTATTTATTAAGAAGCAATAGGAGTAAATAATATAAGGGCTCGTTTGTTTTTTTGTTTCAGCTTTCAATCAGGTCTGAAGTTTGAATCGTTCAAATATATAAAAAAAAAATCAAACTGTTTTTTTTTCTCCATTCAGATCTGAATGTCACTTAATATCAACTTAATTTTCAAATGTAAAAATGTCACGTATTTGCCTCTGAATTGATTTTATTTTCATATATATCTCTTTCTCAAACTCATAATTTCAAGATACCCAACCAAAATCTATATATATATTAAAAGTCAAGGTAGAGTCTAGGGATGGCAACGGGTCGGGTTCGGGGTGGGTTTCGTCAAAACCGAACCCGACCCTAATGACAAAAGGTGTGACCCGACCCGACCCGAAGACAAGGAAACCCGAACCCGACCCGAAGCGTACAAAATTATAAAAATTTTAACTCATATTTGCTTGGGCCCAATCTATGTATAAGCTTAAATTTTAATTAGTTATAGAAATTAGTTTAAAATCATCAAACCTCACTAAAAACAACTATAAAAATAAATTGCACAACATATGATATGATTAACTAACATAATATCTTGGCTTTGTACATAAGGGTGCGGGTCGGGTCGGATCACGATGGGTCAATATCAAAACCCGAACCCGACCCTAACCCGCTCGGGTCATGAAAATTACAACCCGAACCCTAATTTTTCGGGGCGGATCACCTTCGGGTTCAGATCGGGTTCGGTCAAATTGCCATCCCTAGTAGAGTCTTTAGGTGGTGCCATGTGGATAAGTTTTGGGTAACTCTTGCTTTTGGTGTTGCCACATCATCCATAGCATTTTAATTAGGTGACTTTTCATTTTTCTCTTATTAGCTAACAGTATTAATTAATTGTAATAGTTACTATAGTAGTTAACTATTACTATTAATAGTATTAGTTTATTATAATAGTTAACATATATATAAGATAACTATTACTATTACTATTACTATTAATAGTATAAGTTAAGTATATTGGTTACTATAAAGGGTAACTATTACTATTAATAGTATTAGTTAACTATAATAGTTAACTTTATAAGATAATTAGTACTATTAATAGTATTAGTTAAATGTAAAAGTTATTATATAAGATAACTATTACTATTAATAGTATTAGTTAATTGTAATAGTTACTATACAAAGTAACCATTATTAACAATAATATTAACTAATTAGAATAGTTACAATATATTGTAACTATTACTACTATTAGTATTATTTTATAAAAAAAAATACTATTATTAGTATTAGTTATTATATATAGTAAATATTACTTTTAACCTATTATTTACGATAAAAGTTATTCTCTCCGTCTCAGGCTAGGAGTCATACTTTCTATTTTGGTGCATCCTAGAGTAAGAGTCTTTTTTCTAAAATGGCAAATAATCATTACTATTCATCACACTCATTCTCTCTCATATTTTACTTTGATACTCACAACACCAATCAATTTACTATTCCATCCCACTCATTCTCTCTCTTACTTTACTTTTACACTCACAACACTTAAATCACTTCCACTATTTCTTATTTTCCGTGCATTTGAGAGGTAGTACTCTTACTCTGGGACGGATGGAGTATTACTTAGGTAATCATTATCTTTTATTTTACTATTTAAGCTCATAATTAGCATACAAAAAAACACATGTGCGAAGCACGGGTTAATCCCTAGTACTATATAAACAACGATTCACGTCTTTTCTCTACTCCCTTCAATGTTTTATTCTTAATTCCATACGTGAATTCAAACAAATAATGAAATAACTTGAACAATTCAGAAATCAGCCTTCAGCCACTGCCTGTTATGAATGCAGATGTGAATTCAGATTTCAAGACTTACACTTAAAAAAAAACAAATGCCACTTAAATTGGGTGAGGGTATAATTGTCTAAAACACTATTTAGTATGCAAGTGGGTAAAGAGTGGGTGGGAAGTCTTTGTTGTTTTTTTTTTTTTTTTTTTTTTGTAATAACACACGCATTATAAGGACAAAATTGTCTAAAATACTATTTACCAATTTATATATTGAACTCTTACTTTGAGATGTATCAAAAAGAAATTAAGGCTCTTACTCTAGAACAGAGAAAGTAATAATTTGTCGAAAATAATTTTTAAAATTTCATTGAGATGATTAAGTCGACATTAGTGTATAGTCAAAGTTGTTAATCATAAAAGTTTAAACGGTTTTTTTTTTCTCAAAACAATAGAAGTATATCACCAAAAAAGTTAAAAAATAAATAAATTAAACAATAGGAAAAATATGTTTAAGACTTAAAACTTTTAAATTTTGAGAGTTGTTGTAAAGACCAATTTTTCTTAGGGGTGGACTCTTGTGAGACCGTCTCACAGCGTGAGACGGCTCACAGCCGAGCCAGTCAAGCCGAGCCAAGCCGATTTTTTTTATTATTATTATTATTTTATTATTATTTTTTCTTATTTTTTTTCTTCCATTTTTTGCTTGCCAGCAAAAGTAACACTTTTTATAAGGAAATGTAACACTTTTTTCTCATATGTAACAATTTTTTTTCTTCAAAAATTTACCGCAATTTTGCTGAAATAAATTAAATATAACATAAGATTGACAACTAAACTAATGTAACATTTTATAATAAATGAATGTAACTTTTTTTTTCTCAATTGTAACACTTTTCTAGGGTTTTACATTCATTGAAATGCAAAACCGATTATATACATGATTTTTTACTCTCTTTTTTTAAAAAACAAATGTTACATTTAACCTATAAAATGTTACATTCATCTATATAACATATTACAATCATATATGCACTGTGTTACATTCAATTATTACTTTTTCTAACCACAAAAAATATTTATATTATTTTGCAAAACTGTTGTTACATCTTACAATAAAGTGTTACTTTTTTAAGACCAAATTGTTACTTTCTTCATAAGAACGTGTTACATCTCAGGAGATGAAGAACCCATTTTTTTTTGTGTTAAAAATATTTTAAAAAAATAAAAAAAATCAAACCATATCATGACCTATCTAGTTTTGTTCGTCTCGTTGAGACGAACACACGGTATTTTTTAAATATTTTTTTTGACTTCAAAATCTCAAGATATAGCATTTTAAAGTTGTTGGATGTTTTTTTTAGGAATGCCAAGTGTCGCGATTTGAGAGGATATGGTTGTGGCTGAGCGGGGGATCGGGTTTACCCATGGAGCGGCCCGTCTCAGGCGGCCGCATATAAGTGTTTGTCTTTTTCTTAGGGTCCGTCTACTGTGATACGAATCGTTCATGCGTCGACCCACTCGACCGCTCGCCTACCCATCCATTTTTTTTATTTAATTTTTATGTCTTTGCCCTATAATTTTTTTTCCCGCCAAATTTTCCTCGTTAACAAATAAAACACTTACCATAAAGAAATGTAATATCTTTTTTATGAAATGTAACAGTGTTTCTTCATAAATGAAATCATAATATTGCAGAAAATGGATGAAAGGATAACATACGATTGGGTACAAAACTACTATTACAATTATAATAAATGAATATAACTTTTTTTCTCTACTGTAACAGTTTCTATTCTGAAATGTAACATATCTTTATGAAATGTAACAGTTTTTATTCTAAATTGTAACTATAAATTTGCACAAAAGGGATTGAGGATAACGTAAGATTTGCTACAAAACTGCGGTTACATTTTATTATAAAAAATATTGCATTCATTTGTGAAAAATATTTATTGCTAGAATACTTAATAATATATCAATTGCAAGGTTGAATGTAACAATTGGAATTATGTAACATAGTAGTTTTGCAAAAAAAATAAAAAAAATGAAATAATTTGATTTTTTTTATAGAGAAAGTAACAATTCAAATGCAACCAATTATATACATGAATTCTTATTCTTTTATTTTAAAGAAAAAAAATATAACATTTACTCTAAATTTTTTTTTATATTTATATGTATAACAAATTATACTCATATATATAGTCTGTTACATTTTTTTTTTACTTTCTCTAAACAAAAAAACTATAAAATTATTTAAATTTTTCCGCAAGACTATTCTTACATTTTACAATAAAATATTTACTTTTTCAGGCGAAGAATACTTCAATTTTTTTGTTTGTTAAAAAATATGATTTTACAAAAATAATTCAAAACCATAAGATAACCTATCTAGCTTGATTCGTCTCATCAAACACAATGGTGTTTTCGAAATATATTTTTTTCGATTTCAAAATCTCAAGATGTATCATTTTTAAAGTTGTTGGATGATTTTTTTCTTAAATTCAAAGTCATTAATCGACAACAAGTGCTATTATAGGTAGACGCAGCGGAGAAAATGTGACTTGGTTTTAACTCACACAAATCGGTAAATGTGTAGAGTTTGGTTTTAACACAAAGTATCTATATATAAATAATGGCTGAAGTAAGAGGAGCCCCTTTCTATTTTAGTTTTCCGCTCAAACACATTCGTCTAAAAACGAAAACTTGGGAAAGGGTAATTCTGGCATCAGTATTTGGAAAGCATGGCGATTTTTTAGGCTTGAAAAGTGGAATTTATCTTAAGTACAATAAAATCTCAATTTTGAAAATTAAATGAGAACAATAAAATCTCAACTCCCGAATATCACAATTGTTTCAAAATCTCCTTTTGAATCATCTAATCTATATATAAATGTGTAGAGTTTGGTTTTAACTCACACAAATCGGTAAATGTGTAGAGTTTGGTTTTAACACAAAGTATCTATATATAAATAATGGCTGAAGTAAGAGGAGCCCCTTTCTATTTAGTTTTCCGCTCAAACACATTCGACAAACGAAAACTTGGGAAAGGTAATTCTGGCATCAGTATTTGGAAAGCATGGCGATTTTTTAGGCTTGAAAAGTGGAATTTATCTTAAGTACAATAAAATCTCAATTTTGAAAATTAAATGAGCACAATAAAATCCCAACTCCCGAATATCACAATTGTTTCAAAATCTCCTTTTGAATCATCTAATCTAACTAAATCAAAAAAATAGAAAAGAAAATGTTTCGGTTTTTATCATATTACATATAACGAATTATACTCCAATGTAACATCTAAATCATTTTCTGGACCTTTTACCGATTTTTATGAATGTATCATTTTCTCAACTTCAATACTCACATTAAGCAATGAATTACAAAAAATGAATATGACAATTTCATTACTAGTAGTTAAAAGTAGTTTGACTTTGAGTTTAATACAAACAGAGAAAGAAACTGACTCTGAAAGAAAGAGATATATAAACGTACATAGAGTTCAGATTGAAGTATTTTCTGAAACGTATTGTTGATGAAATTTCCTTTTCACTTATTTATCAACATGATCCTGCAATCAAATCTAACTTAATAAAAAAATACAAATAATATTACACTAAAAGTTATATTATCAATCAAAAACACTTCAACAAAAAGATTTGTTTTGATTTTCAAAATTTCTACATTTTTCGAAAATTTATGATAACTTTAAAATTTCTACAATTTTCAAAATTTCTATAGTTGGTAGAGATAATGATGTTTATTTACAAGGAAAATCCATACTTGCACCTAGGGATGGCCAAACCGGACCGGAACCGGACTGGAAAGCCCGGAACCGGAGCAAACCGGGGAGGAAATCGGAACCGGACGAACCGGAACCGTAAGGCATCCGAGCTGGTTCAGGGTCACATATTTGCCGAACCGGACCGAAACCGGACCGAAAATCCGTTGTTTTTCAATAATTTTAAAGGGGGGACCGAAACCGGACCGGAACCGTACCGGAACCGGATTGCGTCAAACCGGAACCGGGGTAAGCGCGGGCCAGTTCAGGGTCACCCTTTTGCCGAACCGGAACCGGGCCCGGAACCGGTTTTGGCCATCCCTAATTGCACCACCCCTTGATGTTGTAGAGCAAGTAAACGAATACATGGTTTCTCATAATCACTCTGATTACAAAACTTGATTTGAGTTCAGACTCAATTTGTAGGTTAGAGAATTTAAGTCTTTTCGACGACATTCATTCGACTGAGTTTCTGAATACAATAACGGCATCCGGTTTGCCAAATCATCAGTTAAGCTTTAAAGTTGGTGTTCCGGTAATGTTATAGAGGAATATTGATCATAGTGCAAGCTTGTACAATAATACTAGATTAAATATTACAAGGCTTGGTAAACATGTTCTGAAACAAAATATTTTAAATAAGACTAATGCTGGAGAAAAAGTTTTCGTGCCGAGGATGTCATTAACTCCATCTGATGCACGTTTGTGTTTTAAGTTACAGAGGAGACAGTTTCTATTAATTGTTTCATAGGCAATGACAATCAATAAATGTCAATGTCAATCAATGATGCACGTTGGTTTATTTCTTAAAAGACATGTTCAGTCATGGAGAGTTATATGCTGATCTTTCTAAAGTAACTACTCATGTTGGTTTGAAGATTATAGTATGTGACGAAGAGGGAAAGACCATAGATGAAACGACTAATGTTGTTTATAAAAAAAAAAATTTTAATTTGTAATCATTTTGACAAATGCCAATGTGAATATTTTTATTTAATACTTCCTCTGTCCCGCTCGAATTAGGATTCTTGGTCAACCAATTTATACTTTGACCAATAATCTATATATAAATAAGGGCTAATCTCATTTTAGTACCTGAGTTTTACATGTAGTATTAAATGGGAGTATATGGTTTAATTTTTCTCATTTTAAGGCCTGAGATTTTATTTTTGTATCAAATCGGGACCTAGGCAAAATTTCTGTTAGATTTTGGATGGAAATGTTTCATGTGCATCCACACCTAATTTATCATGGGTTTTGGCCAATTCATATGTCAAATATTTTTAAAGCTCATGCTTTACTTGTTTTTTTACACATTTGTATCATTGTAAATTGAACTATATTTATATGTAGCATATATTTTGAGAAAATTGAAACAATACACTAGCAAAAATATTTACTGATCTTCAGTTTTTTTAAAAAAAAAACTGGTCTTCTTTCTGTTTTTAAAAAACTGACATTCCTTCTTTAAAAGCAAAAAAATGCAATAAACAAAATATGCTTTTCTTTTACTCTAAAATAAATAATTTTAATAATCCAAATATTACATCACTCACTTTCTTTACAAACACTTACAGTTTCCAACAATACTAAACAGGACACTGTATAAATCGTTATTCAAAACAAAAGAAAGCATCGGAAAGCATATACTTTCTTAAACCCCAAATTAGCAAACAATTATTCAAAATTGATTATCATAATTACAATGAATCCCATAAACACAAAAAGAAAAATCTGACTGTATAAAGAAGATTGATTCTACCATATTGAGGTATACCGCATGCTTCGTGTTCTTTCAATCACTTTTGCAAAAACATCACTTGTTCCTTCCTCGTTGCTTCAATTGTCCGTAAATCCAATTAGCAGTAATGATAGACCTAATTTTCTTAATGATAGACCTAATTTTCTTAATACGGTATAAACTAGATGGTGGCCTAGGGTAATTATGATAGAACAATTTAATCCCTGAATGCCACACTCATATTTAAGTAGAGAGAGAAGAAGAAGAGATGAGCGGAAGCATGTAATAAATGTATACCTGTTGAATCCATCTTGATGTCTTGAAGGGAGAATAAGAATGAAGTAGAAGATAATGTAGGGAGATGATCTTCTAAATGAAAGTGTCTCTTAGTCTCTCAAAAGTTCTTTCATAATGAAGAGATATTTAGATGAGAGAAAGTAAGAATCAAGTATGTTTAAGGCTTGATGGAGGGGCCTTTATATAGAACATGGTGACACTTCAATAGGGACCATACCTATTCATTTCCAAAGCAATGTTGATTTACTATCTTGCCCATCAAAGATAGATAAATAACATTTCAGGGATTCTACACATTGACTATTTTGACCATACTTTATAGTAATGTCATAGTTATGATTTTATTAATGAAGGTACCAAATTATTTGTGTTGCAACCATATTGATCTAACAATCTCCCCTTGAGTTGCAAAACAAATTTCTTCCTTTAATCATAAGTACAACATAATGATAACCCAAATTGTGCACTTTGTTATCACTTATAACAATCTCGTCCATTAGCCATACAGTATAGAACTAAAGGGGCAGTCGTTGTAATTGATTCGCAACTAAACCCACTATAATTACATATACTAATTCAACTAAATGTATAGATCAAAAGTATGGATGTGTAGCATGGATCTTAATGAAATATATACTATTCTTCCAACTAGTCCAACTTAACCAAATGAGATCAAACTTTAAGTAATAATAGAACAATAAAATTGAAGAAAACAACATAACTCCCCTATATTAAATGTTATCAAAGTTGTTACACCCATATGAGCAACATGCTCATGAAACACTAAAGGTGATAACGCCTTAGTAAACGGATCCGTTAACATAGAGTTTGTACCCATAAGTTGTATTTTTATTTGTTCATTTTGTACCCTCTCTCTTACAACAAGAAATTTAATGTCAATGTGTTTAGACTTTTGACGAGCTCTTGTTATTGTTGGAGTACAAAACCGCTGCCCTATTGTCCACAATAAGCTTAATAGGTCTTTTCGACACTATCAACAATACGCAGTCCCTCAGTGAATTTACGCAGCCATATAGCTTGATTGGATGCCTCGAAACAAGCAACGAACTCGGCTTCCATGGTGGAGGAAGTACCGAGTGTCTGCTTGGCACTTCTCCAAAAATGGCTCCACCGGCTAATGTGAAGACATAACCAGACGTTGATTTACGGCTGTCTTGGCATCCAGCAAAGTCGGAATCGGAATACCAATGATCTCGAGATGATCCGACTTTGAATATGTAAGCATGTTCTTCTTGGTGTTTTGTAAGTACCCCGCATCACTCTTTTTGGCTGCGACCCAATGTTTCTCTCCCCGGATTGCTTTGGTATCGACCAAGCATCCCAACAATAAAAGCTAAGTCTGGACGAGTACAGACTTGAGCATACATTAAGCTTCCTACTGCTGATGCATAGGGATGTTTTCCATATACTTGGTTCAAATTGTTTTTGGGACATTGATTGAGACTGAATTTATCTCCTTTAGAGACAGGGGTGTCATGTGTTTACAGTTTTGCATGCTAAACCTTTGTAATACCTTCTCTATATAGCCTTTTGTGATAATCCTAAAGTACCTCGTGAGCGATCACGGTGTATTTGGATTCCTAATACAAAAGATGCCTCACCAAGATCTTTCATTTCAAATTTGTTTGAAAGAATTTCTTAGTTCTTTTTAGAAGGTTTATATCATTACTAGCTAGCAAAATATCATCCCCATATAAGACTAAGAATATAAACTTACTCCCACTGAACTTATGGTATATACAATCTTCACCAATATTCATTTCAAAGCCAAATGAAAGAATTACTTGTTAAATTTGAGATACCATTGACGGGAAGCTTGCTTGAGCCCATAAATGGATTTCTTAATTTACAAACTAAATGATTAGTTTGTTCCAATCATCCACCATTTCTGGTTTCTTCATATAAATGGTTTCCTCAATGTCTCCATTGAGAAAAGCAGTTTTTACATCCATTTGATGAAGCTCAAGGTCATAATGTGCCACTAAAGCCATAATGATCCTAAAGGAGTTTTTAGAAGACACCGGAGAGAATGTTTCTTTGTAGTCAATACCTTCCTTTTGAGTGAAACCTTTGGCAACAAGACGAGCCTTATATCTTTCCACATTACCTTGTGAATCCTTTTTGGTTTAAATATCCATTTACAACCAATCGGTTTCACATCCTTCGGTAATGGGACAAGATCCCAAACGTCGTTGTCTTTCATAGATTTTAACTCTTCATTAATGGCATTGATCCACTTATGAGATTTAGGACCTTTAATGGCTTCATGGAAGGTGAGAGGCTCATCTCCCACTAACCTAGGTGTCCTTCATTCTCTGCAAGATACACCTCATAATCATCCGAAATGGCACTTCTTCTAACTCTATTGGATCTCCTTAAAGGCACTGGTTCTTCCTCATTTTGAGGTTGTTGAATTTCCTCATTTTGATCAACATTTTCATGTTGTTCAATATTTATAGGGGAGTCAATATTTTGAATTTGTTCCTCTTGAATTTCAGGTACAAGTACTTGATTTTCAATTGGGACTACGGGAAGAGGTATAGAAAAGGATTCCTCTTCCTTATATTCAAAATTATTATTCCTAATTTCCCCTCTAAATTCAACATCCTCAAAGAACCTAGCGTTTCCCGTTTCAAAAAACGTTCTAGTTTTCGGGTTGTAAAATTTATAGCCCCTTGATCTTTCGGCATACCCTACAAAGTAGCAACTAACTGTCTTAGCGTCCAATTTTCCTTCGTTAGGCCTATAAGTCCTAGCTTCTGCTGGACAACCCCATACATGAAGATGATTTAAGGACGGTTTCTTATTCGTCCATAATTCATAAGGGATTTTATTGTTAGTGGCCTTAGAGGGAGCCCTATTTAGAAGATAAGTTGCGGTTTTAATGCATCGCCCCATAATGAGTGAGGTAAAGAAGTATTAGAAACCATACTTCTTACCATATCCTGAAGGGTTCTATTACGTCTCTCAGCTACACCATTCATGCTATGTGAACCCGACATAGTGTAGTGAGGGACAATCCCACACTCTTCAAGATAGCGAGCAAAAGGACCCGGACGTTGTTCTCCCGAACCATCATTCCGACCATAGTATTCACCACCACGATCGGATCTAACGTTCTTAATAGTCTTACCTAGTTGATTTTCAACTTCGGCTTTAAAAGACTTGAAAACGTCCAAAGATTGAGACTTTTCATGAAGCAAATAAATGTATCCATATCGAGAGTAGTCGTCTATGAACGTAATAAAGTATTGTTGACCATTCCAAGAAGGAGAAGGGAATGACCCACAAATATCCGTATGTATTAGTTCTAAGATGCTTGAGGCTCTCGAGGATACCTTTCTTTTCGAGTTTGTAAACTTTCCTTTTAGGCATTCAATGCAAAAGTCCTTTTCAGGAACATCAAGTTTATTTATGATTCCTTCTGACACAAGCTTATCAATTCTCCTTTTGGAGATATGACCCAAACGCCTATGCCATAAGGTATAAGAATTTTCACTTGAAAACTTTCGCTTCTTAGATTTAGTTTCATTATTATGGGACTCATTGATTGTTTGAGTAGTGTTAAGCAAATAAAGATTATCACTACTTGATAAAGTACTAGTACCAACAATAATGGAATTGAAATATAAATCACATCTATTATTACCAAATGAACAAGAGTAACCCTCTTTGTCCAAAACAGTGATAGATATTAAATTCCTTCTAAACGAAGGTACAATAAAAGTATTATTTAATACAAAATAATATCCTGTACTTAACAACAATCTAAAGGTTCCAATGCCTATGACTTCTACCGGGTTCCCAGCTCCCATATAGATGAATCTTTCATCTTCACTGGGTCTTCGGTAATTCAGGCAACCCTGCATAGACATACTAATGTGAGTTGTTGCACCAGAATCCAACCACCATGTATATGTAGGAATTGAAACTAAATTAGCCTCAGTACAAACAAGACCAAATGACATACCTTTCTTAGCACGCCAAGCGTGATACTTAGGGCAGTCGTACTTCATATGACTCGAGTCCTTGCAAAAGAAGCACTTCTTTTCCTTACGATCATCAGATAATCCTTTAGGCTTCTTATTGCTTGTTACCGCAATTTCATTCCCTCTTCTCTTAGTCCCATGAGAAGAGGTAGATGCTAAGTGAGCACTTTCAATTTTAGATTGCTTCAACCTATCTTCCTCTTGTGTCAGATGTGAGATTAATTCATTAATATCCCACTTGTCTTTCTGACAATTATAGGTCACCTCAAAGTGACCAAACTGAGGAGGAAGAGAAATCAACACTAAATGGACGAGAAGATCTTCCGATATCTCTAACTTAAGTCCTTTTAGTTTAGTTGATAAATGAAGCATTTATAAAATATACTCCCTTAAGTTCCCGGTACCCTTGTACTTCATGGAAACAAGTTTCCTTAGGGTAGAACTTGTTTCCGACTTTTCGCTTTTAGCAAAGCGCCGCTCAAGGGTTTCCAGAAAGGTCTTAGCATCAACGTCCTCGGGGACACTGTTGAGAAATGCCTCCGGGACAACATTTTTCATGATCATAAGACTTACGCGATTAGAGCGTTTCCACTTCTCAAAGTTCAAGCGATCCTCAGCGGTGCTATCTTCACTAAGAGGAAGAGGAATTGGCTCCCTAAATGCGAGTTCTATGTCCATGCAGCCCAAGATCATAGTAATTTTGTTTTTCCAAGTTTTAAAGTTTGTCCCATTAAGCATTGGAATTGTGCTCATCGCAGCAGTAATAGAAGAAGCGTTAAGTAAATCTGGGAATCGAGAACAAGAATGAATACAAAACAATAATAAGTAACTACATTATGAATTAAAAGATTAATTATATCAAATGAAATTCATCAATAAAGCAATTAACATGACATCAAAACTAATCTTTGGATTGCGAATTGACTCATAAATAACTACTTTAGATGACAAGTAATTTGAACAATATTTGATTAAATGCTTAATCTTCCTTTGGGTAGTCTTAAGCATTTAATAAAATTACCAAATGTTCATTTTATATGTCATCACAAGAATGCTTAAGACTTTCTTAGTACGTGGCGTTGTTCAACCTTAGTCGTTCCACCAATCCGTTCGGATGGTTGAGGAGACCAGTCAAGGTTTCCAGCCCGATATACCATCGTTAGTCAAATGTCAAGATCTTCTTTGGAAAATTCAAGTCATTCATATCTTAAACATTCAACACTTTAATAATTTTGCATTTAAATAACGTTAATCACTTAGGTGATAATATTATTTAAATAATGAATAAAATTATTTAATCATATAATTAATCAGGGCTTTAAGGTTTGAAAAATTAATGTTTTGTCCAAGGGAAACAAAAGTTGTACAGAAAATAAGAATTTTTCCAAAAAATATGTGAACAGTGACTGCTCGGCCGAGTCAAGGAAAGTGCTCGGCCGAGCACTTTAAATCAGATTGTTTGAAAATTGATCTGCTCGGCCGAGCAGAACAAAGGACACGGCCGAGCACTTTTAATCAGAACATTTTGCCTTTGTTGACATACAATGCGCGGCCGAGCAAATCCAAACGCTCGGCCGTGCAAGTCTTGGTCCGACCGGGCAAAACCAAAAACCCGACCGGATTATCAAGAGAACCGAACCGGACTCGACCAAAGATCCAACCGGTTTATGTCAATTTTGGCGCCTGTTCATCTGCTCGGCCGAGCAAAACAAAGGACTCGACCGAGCAGTTCGCGCCTTTTCATATGCTCGGTCGAGCAGAACAAAGGACTCGGCCGAGCAAGGCGAATTCTGCACTTCTGAATTTTGTTTTAAAAATTTCCCAAAACAATGAATTGCAAGTAGATCCACATGGTATGTACTTAAAACATAAAACCACGTTATATAGGGATAATCTTGCTTTAAATTAGTGGAATCAAGTGAGTAGATCCTTATGGTATGTTCATTACAACATAAACCATGCTTTTAAGGGATAGTCTCACATGAACCATTTTAAAGAACAAAACTTTTCAAACCATTTACTTAATTTAGATGAAGATCGTCAGCACTCTATTAACGAATTAGAGTCCCTAATCGACATCAAAAACCTTAAGATTCAACAGGGAAAATGAATCATAATTAAAGCGGTTTAATGCTTTTTCTTAATACAAGAACTCAAACTCAAACTAAATAATGAGCGGGGCTCTGATACCAATTGATAGAACAATTTTAATCCCTGAATGCCACACTATATTTAAGTAATAGAAAGAGGAAGAGATGAAGCGGAAGCATGTAATAAATGTATACCTGTTGAATCCATCTTGATGTCTTGAAGGGAGAATAAGAATGAAGTAGAAGATAATGTAGGGAGATGATCTTCTAAATGAAAGTGTCTCTTAGTCTCTCAAAAGTTCTTTCAATAATGAAGAGATAATTTAGATGAGAGAAAGTAAGAATCAAGTATGTTTAAGGCTTGATGGAGGGGCCTTTATATAGTAAACATGGTGACACTTCAAATAGGGACCATACCTATTCATTTCCAAAGCAATGTTGATTTACTATCTTGCCCATCAAAGATAGATAAATAACATTTCAGGGATTCTACACATTGACTATTTTGACCATACTTTATATTAATGTCATAGTTATGATTTTATTAATGGAAGGTACCAAATTATTTGTGTTGCAAGCCATATTGATCTAACAAATTACACTTTACGCCCATTGTGAATTGACCAAAACCCCATGATAAATTAGGTGTTGGATGGCACATGCAACTTTTTCATCCAAAATCTAACAGAAATTATGCATAGGTCCCGACTTTATACAAAAATAAAACCTCAGGCCTTAAAATGAGAAAAAATATACCATAGACCCCCATTTGATACTACATGTAAACCTCAGGGTACTAAAATGAGATTAGCCCTATAAATAATGATCCTAATAAAAATTTAAAAATTGTTATTTTATCACGATTAATAATAAACTAAATAACTATTTTTCGGTTTTCATTAAGATAATTATTTTTCTTCAAATTGTTGCTCAAAGTATAACTTACTTGACCAAGAATCCTAATTCGAACGGGACGGATGGAGTATCTCTTATAGTATTTTGGCCGTGCGTTACTAGTTTTCTAAAAGTTCAATGTAGTGAAATTCCTTTTGTGAATGGAAAATTCAAGATATTGGTAAAATCAACTGTATTGCTGATGATAGAACTCAGTCGACATGAAAACAGTAAACAACAAACATAAATGACACAAATATTTGGAGAGGTTCACATCGTATATGTTGCTATGTCATCTACCAAGTTTGGTCAGAACTTGGATTTGAGTAAGTACACTATGGGTTTCCCTAGTCTATTACAAGCACAGCTGTAGATACCCCGGGAGGAACCCCACGTGCTTGGCTAGAGCGCTCGGGATGGATTCCTAGGATGTCTAACTTGGTTTTAGTTTGTGTTAGAGTCGCCACCTATGTTTTAACGGAACATAAGAAAAACCTAATATTTAGCCTATGTTTTGATTAAAAAACAGAGATTCTTGTTATGAGATTCAGTGGTTAGGTTATGAGATGGGAAGTACTTAAACACCCATCTCGCCCAACTAATGTTGGTCTTGCTTGTTCATAGTCTACATAAAAGAGTGTTCTTCCTATTCTTTGATAATGATTAAAAAAAAGGTTTAAAAGGGGTGTTTGAATGTGGGGAGATAACTCCTTGACCGACTTCAATAGAATTAAGTGATCTTTGGTGTCATGTCCCAAAATGGTTTGGGTGATTACACATTTGATAAAATAAAAAGAAGAGAAGAGATGAAGTAGAGAGAAAGGAGGAAGGTGGTGTTTACCGAAGTTTCAAATACTTCTTGGAGAATTCCTTGGAAATGCCTTGAAGTATTTTGTATAGAGTTTTCTTAATCATAAAAAGTCCTTTTTTTCAATAGTGAATTAGAGGGGTTTATATAGGTGTAAAACATATGTTTTTGCTGCCAAAACGAAGTCACAAAGAAATCTTTCCCGGCAAAATCATGTAAAATGAACAAGGGAGGGATTCTTGGAGAAAATCTGTAACTGACGCCCAGATGCGCGCGCCTCCTGCCTTGGTGGCGGGATGCGCACGCTTCTGGACCCTAAGGGCGGAGGCGCGCGACTTTGAAATGGCTTTTCTGATAGAATGGACTAAAAAATCAGCACTGTTATTCAATTTAGTCCCTGGACTTAACGGAGTCAGTCAGGAACTTAACGAAAGTAACAGAAACTAACGGAAAACACATAAAATAGGAAGAAACACAAAATTAAATGTGCAATCGGGGTGAGCGGTCCAAGGCGGGGTGTCTCCAACAGCTTTGTCGGTTATAAAGACCTGAACTCTAGAGATCACTTATAGGTCGTGATACAAGTATGACCAAGTATAATTTAGAGGCAAGTTCTTCAAGAACAACAAGTCTCGCCAAGGTGTGCGTATGAATCTCAATCAACGTGCTCCAAAGATAATCAAATTTGGGAAAACTAATATATTGAATGAGTGTGCACTATGTATAGTCTTAATAAATGTCTTATGAGATTTATGTCATGTCAAATATCATAATTAAATCTCATACAGTTATATTATTTGAATCCTTAGACCTGAGGTTGTTGGTCATAAAGGGAAACAAGGGTATGAAAAATAGCTAGAGGGGGGTGAATATCTGTTTTGAATTCTTTTCGAACCCTTGAAAACTCAATTGCAAATGCGCACTAAGTCCTTTAACCATTATGAAATGCGCTTCAAAGATAGAGTGAAATGCACAGCGGAAATTAGTTAAGTAAAAAAGAGCGCACATACACTAAGTATTTTGGATTAAAGAGTGTGTAAAAAGAAACTAAGACAATGACTCATAAACACAACAATATTCAAAATATGCAAATAACAAACAGGCAAGTCGTAAGATGAAATTGAAAACATGAAAGTAAATTGCAAGTAAGAAAGGAGCGCTATTTGGAGAGGTTCGATCGTGAAAAGATCTACGTCCTCTACCAAGATGGTTGGTCTTGGATTTGTAATGGAGATCTTATATTATGAGATTGATTACATATTACTACTTTTGAGTATGATTAACTCAAGATCTATTATCTATGAAATAACAAATCATATACTAAACCAGTGTATCTCTTCAAAAAAGATCTAAGTGATCAAACTTGAAAAGGTGAGTGTGTGTTCTTAATTTTAAGGCTCCTTAGATCTATGAGATTGAGAGAACAATAAAACTAAAGTGTTACAAGTCTTATAGGATCTGAGCTAGTGATGAATGTATGAAGATGATCTTGGAAATCTGGGAATTTTAAGAACAATCTTCAAATCTTCAAACTTCTCTCTCAAAACGTGAATTCTAGCAACTTCAAATGTTTGAAGTTATGAGGTATTTATAGTGAGCTTGAGAAATGTAGCCGTTGAGAATCCATGTGTTGGAGCTCGTTGATTAGAGCACGTGTCCAATTATAGCCTGTCAGTCACAGTATTTGAGAGTTTGTTGAGGACAGATGTCTTCATCTTGAGTGCTCCCAAAACTTTGATTCACCGTTGGATTTTGGCTTTGAGTTTGAATTATAAAGTCTTCATATCTTTATACGCCTTCAAATTTGTCTAAGTGTTGAAGGTTGAATATCTTCTAGTGTTTTGAATGAATGGGTGCACCACATGTTGAAAAGGCGCATCAACTAGAGAGGCGCACCAATATTAGTTATGTGCTCCTTACTAAGGAAAGGGGGCGCGCCATACTGATGGTAAAGGCGCACCTTACTAATGTTTGGGGCGCACGAATGCTCTGACACTTTGAAAATTTCCTGATAAAATCATATTACAAAGCCTAGTCTATTAAAATGGACTATCTAGAAATGAAGTATACATACTTCTTACATAGGGTTCTAAAGTCCATAAAATATAACTTAGGTAATGTATCAATCAAATCTAACATTAAAAACATGAGATATAAGCGGGCATACCCAACAATCTCCCCCTATTTGATTGATTCATTTACTACTATAACAAAGGCAAAATATTATACTTGATAAAAGTATGTCCAAAAGATTTAAATTTGGTAAATCATATCTTAAGTTAATGTTTCATATTATGCCCTAGGCCCTTGAGAAAGGCCCATGCGTTATATCATAGCTTCATTGTTATAGAGATAACAAACCCGATTATTATATCTTTTGCATGTTTATTATAATAATCATTGTCCCTAGCACTTATGAAGGGCTAGCATGAGTTTAATGGATAATCATATGATAATTATGGTGCATAGGATGCGGATTAAACTTGTGGGTACATGTGTGAGAGCCCGCGCGTGAACATTTTAATGATCCGTGCGAATACGGTTTGAATCCGCTCGGTTTCTCATAATGGTTACCCTGCCGCGCCCCAGACCCGTGGTCCTACTTGGCCCCACGCTCGGGACACGAGTGGAAGACGTTATAAAACACTTTTAGAATTTTTTTCCGAAATATACTTTCATAAAGTTTAACAAAATCACACTCGAAGTTCAAAGACTTCATTTAACTTTCAAACAAACTTTTTCACAAACGAAAGTACTTAGCCCGAAGGCTTACAAACTTTTATCCAAATGTACATACACCAACATTATCCAAAAAAATGGTGTTACAAAATGATGAAGTCACGGAAACTCTACCCAAAAGGTTTTACATTTACATAATGTAACCTTTACAAAACAAATCCCAACTCTTACCACTTTAACGTCCTTCCGTGCCAAAGTGTCCTATCCCCTGGACTCGCATTTCTAAAACAGTAAACAAATAAGGGGTGAAAATGAATCTCAGTAAGCTACTAAAATGCAACTACGTTACATGCTGATATGATAATCATAAAGAAACTATATCAATAAATAATCATATAGCATATAGCACATAACATGAGAGGCTCCCTATCGCCAACCGTCTCATACCGGTTGGAAATAACGACCAACTCATCAGGCAGAACGTAAGGCTAAATTATTCACTCATACATGGATACTGAGCCAAGGTTCTCGAATCAAACATATAACCATCTGAGAAAACCATCTGAGCAGCATAAATAGCTGAAGCCGGGATCCCGAAAACCAAACCATAACCAATAGAACCAAAGTAACCAGAGAGGGAAATATGACACAAAGTCATAACCCAAATGCTCACTCGAGGGAGCTAGTTCATCCCATCCAAGGTCAATCTGGACTGGGGGTTAAAAATGGGAAACCAATGGTAGAAGCCTTACAATGAACTTGGCTCGTGTGCCATTATAATCCCTACCACTGCCCGACTCCACAACACAAGACCAGCTGGACTTTAATACTAGCATAGTAATGAATACTTGCTTAAACAACAACCGGAGGCAATGATTCCAAAGTAGGGAACCAAGCCAAACACATCACAAAGATGAACCAATCCAAACCACATCAAAAGATGTTCAACCAAATCCAATTAACATTTAGTCAAATTCCACAACTCTTATGTTCACAAAGGAACCAATTTCAAACACTAGGGTGTTCCACAACAACCCTCTAGGTACTCTAGGATATCACCTAAGACCTAAACCAAGATTGATCTTTTATCCCTTGAAATGAAACAACTCAACTTTTTCAGCAATTATGGGCGGTCGCCCAAACCAGACTGGGCGGTCGCCCAATATACTCTGTCCCAAACCAAACCTTTCAGTACTTGTGGGCGGTCGCCTAACCCCATTCTGGGCGGTCGCCCACAAGCCTGACTCAGAATTCTCAATTTCTCCTGCAAATCAAATTCATCCGTCCCACGAGTAGGAGTATAACTTACTAACACTTATACTATTACCAGGAGTACAACAACCATCCCAAAACATTACTTTCAAGTTTATTTCATTCCTTTTGCCGTCCCACAAATAATAGAATAATTTTCTTTTATTCCATTTAAATATTTTACCGTCCCAAAAGTATAAGTATAATTTTTCTAATATACTAGTATACTCATTTAGGGATACTTTCATTCATTTCCCCGTCCCATGAATAATAGTATAAATTTTATAATATACTTATTTAACATTTAACTCAAGCTAATATTTTACCGTCCCACGAGTAGGAGTATACTTTCAAACACTTATACTAACATTCTCACTCAGGTATATAAACATACTCCATATACATCCTTGCATACAAACCAAGTCACTTACCCAGTATAATTATACTCCCTTTGTCCCAAATAAACAAGTATCACAAATAATTCTTTTCACAATAATTTCACCACATATCACACATATAGCAAATATATGACCATTTTACTATTTAAGGGGCATTAGTAACTTACCTATTTCCGGAAAAAGTATCGCAGAAATATGTTTTGTTCGGGTAGAAATGACCTACTCAACGCCCTGATCATTTTTATATAATTAGTTTTTAAAACGGATAAGTAAATAAAAAGAATTAAATCGAAATGGGTTGAACTTACCTTTTTCTCAACCCTAGGAAATAACGAGAATGTTGCAGAGAAATGAAACACAGAGAAAGAAGGAGAAGTTATACTAAAGGTTTTTACCCAAAATTACATTTTGATCATTCAAGTTTCATTTTTAACACTTTAACCCCTAAACTTATATTTTCACAAAGAACCCTAAGTTTCAACTTAATCATTTAACTCCTTTAACCATTATTATTACAAACTAAGTAAATAACACAGATAATCAAGTAAGATGTGCAAATCATAAAATATTATGCAACACATAAAATGCACACATAAGTCAAATAAAAATCCCCAAAAATATAAAATAAATTGGGACGGGTTTTGGGGTCGTTACAATCACTCCCCCTTAAAGAAAATTCGTCCCGAATTTTAGGATAACTTACCAAACGAATCAAACAACCAAGGATATTTTCTCTCCATTTCATCCCGAAGTTCCCAAGTTGATTCTTCCACATTATGGTTCCTCCATACAACTCAAGCAAAATGAATACTCTTATTTCTCAATTCTCAAATTCTAGAATCAATCACTTGAAGTGAATGTTTCTCCTAAGACTTACTCGATTCAATATCCTCTAAAACTTTAGACATACATGAGAAAAATCATAAACAGATCTGCGTAGCATCGACACATGAAACACATTATAAACCTTGTCAAGAGAAGGAAGTAACACAAGATGATAAACCCAATCTCCAACTCTTCCCAAAATCTCAAAAGAACTGATATATTAAGCAAACTCCACGAGAAGTAAAGGTATATCCCACGAATTCTAAGAATCAACTGAACAAGTGATCAACATATCCTCAAGAATCTGAATGGTTCTTCCTAACTGACCATCTGCCTGAGGATGAAAAGTTGTTCTATATCCCAATTCTGAATTCAAAGCCTTCTGAATTGCTTGCTAAAATCAAGATGTAAATAAGGAACTCATATCCAATACCATGCTCGTAGGCATCCCATGAAATCGAACTATCTTCTGAACAAATAAGTAACAACTGGAATTAACATTTATACCCTCAAAATAGATAAGGTGAGAAAACTTGGTAACCAATCCGCTATCAATCAACATCATTGGTCTCATCTATTCAGTGTAACTACTTCAATAAAACCTTTCGCAATAGATTCATATCCACTCAGAAATCTCAAAGGCTTGTCACAAACCAACTGATCACTGATATTTTACTTCCAGATTATTCGCAGCTCAAGGACTTAGTTGAATGCTTAGAATTTCGCGTGTCAAACAAATCAAATGTAACTCTTCAAATTATCTCAATACTCTGCATTTACTTGGATTCATAATTAAATTGGTCTTGTGTATCTTTTCAAGTACCTGTAGTTGAATTCCGTTATGCATGTTGGTTCCACTAAGTATCGACTACATACTCTGCTACAAAAAGTTAAAGTTCCATCACTAGCAACGAACAAAGTCGTGTTTTCTATCATCATTCATTCCACTAGTAATTTTCTATAGTTGAAATCATTCAATAGAGTAGAAACTTAAATCTTTCACAATCGCAAAATCATCACATGTATCGACTCATAAGGACTCAAGATGTCAATTCCTCTAACCTTCCCCCATTTAGTGTTATCAAACATGAACTATAACTCAAGGAATCCTCTAATATATTTGTCTTTCCTGAATGATATAACATAATACTCTACTTGCATTTTCTCAAGTGTAGCTCTCCTGAAGAAAACGATTACTTCAACTCTCATGGTCGGTAGACACTTCAATATGACTCTATAAAGGTCATTCATTAATGCCATGGATGTATAATCGCAATAAATCTCAAGTTATGGGTAGGATAATTTTGTTCATAAGGAATCAATCTTCTCAAAGCACACATTGTTACCATACAATTCTGAAGCGATAAACATCTCAATCACTCTTTAAGGCATCACCATGAATAATAAATTTATCAGATCCACTATAATGGTAAAACTCGACATATCCACTAGAAAATAGTAACACTGATCATATCCTCTAGATAACTGTAATACTAGTCAAATTCATTAAGCAATATCAATACTGAAGTTGTCATTAACTCTCGTTTCAACAATTAAAAACTCGTTTCACTCTTACCAATCCATCGAGAAAGTGTATCTTCCTGTGTCATATAGTTAACGGTGTAGCTACCTTAGAAATCCATCAATGAATCTCTAACCATATGCCAATCTCAACAAGTTACATACCTCTGCTACTGAAGTAGGATTTTTCCAATTACTGTTGCATCCATATTTAAAGAATCAATAACCATGCCTGAATTGAAACTTCCTCAAAATAATATATCCTCTAACAAGAAGACATAATGCCTTGATTTCACAACTGTTGCCTCTCACAAAGCAATCCAATTACGGCTACAGATACAACTCAGCATATCCAACAATACCACTAAAGCAATTGTTAATTCAAACAATATAACCACAAATTTATGATGCCCATACCTGGTATGAAAAGCCGTCTTTTAAATATACCCATCTCAAATTTTCAACTGATAATAATCACTTCAAGTCAAACACTGAATAAACCACTGATCTCTGAAGTTGATAAAATATATTCCCCATATAAAATAACAAGTGATGATTCGTTATAGTCATCTGGTTGAGCTCTTAGTATTCAATATACAATCGCAAAGTACCATACATTTTCATAATAAAAAATACTGATACATCCCACGTAGATATACTAAACGTAATGAATCCCTTGTCAAGAAATATCTCAAGATGAATCTTCTACTCCTTTAACTCAACCAATGTTATGGATATATTGCACTAGATATCAACACTATAGCATTATACCAAACAACTCAAGATAACCCAAGGTTTTCATCAATCATGTACTACTCAATAGAAAACATATCTGAGATCCCACAAAGGAATAGTACATTCTCTAGTTTAGCTATAGACACTCTGCTGCCAACCCCATAAACCAAATACCAGGCATAACCTTGTGATAAAAAAAAAATTCAGACTTTAATGCATAAATAGCATGAATGCTAAACACATATATCTACCATGCTTAATTAAAGCACACTAGCATATAAAACTCCACCACAATAATATCAAAATCTTGTTATGGCAAAATAACTAAACCAGCAAGTAAAACATGCTCATAAATTTGCACATCACAAGTGCGCAACACTCTATCAATCACCAAACGCTCCCCCTTAGTATAGACACCTCTAACACATAAGGTAGAGACTTAGAAGACACATGTAATCGAGAAGCAAAATGCACAGACACATAAGAATGCGAAGAGCCAGGGTCTATAAGTGTATGTGCTCTCAAACTAGACATAGAAATTATACCTCCAATCACATTAGAAGGATCTGAAATCTGTTGTTGATTTATGGCAGAAACACTACCTTGTACCTTAAGCTTCCCTGAAGAATCCCTCTTCTGGCCCTGAGAAGACCCAATTACACTTCCCGATAACTGATTCTTAAATCTAGAGGAATTCCTCTTAAAGTGACCTAACTGACCACAATTCATACATTTGCCCTGCTTCTTCCAACATCTTTCTTCTGAGTGTCCTGCCCTTCGACAATAGCTACATACTCGTTTACCTTGAGTTCTTCTATTATGTGGCCCTTGAAAATATTCTCTAAGTTGCGAAGATGTACCTGAGATCCTCTATTATTGCCATACTGATGTTGTGGTTTTGGCTGTCCTCTTTGTCTTGTCACATCTGAAGCTTCAACCTTGCTTTCACGCTCAACTATGTCGTTAATTGCTTTCATTGCAGTCTCAAACATACCTTGGGATATCATTCGAACCTCTTCTCTAACATTACCCTGCCCTGAAGGCCCAGACTAATCTCCTTCTGTCCCAACCATTTCAATAAGTACCTGCATAAAACCCTCAACGTTACTCATTCTCTATACAACTACCCTCCTAGGTCACATAGTCATTCTAGACCATCTACAACCTAGCTCTGATACCAACTGTCACGCCACAGACCCGTGGTCCTACTTGGCCCCACACTCGGGACACGAGTGGAAGACGTTATAAAATACTTTTAGAATTTTTTTTCCGAAATATACTTTCATAAAGTTTAACAAAATCACACTCGAAGTTCAAAGACTTCATTTAACTTTCAAACAAACTTTTTCACAAACGAAAGTACTTAGCCCGAAGGCTTACAAACTTTTATCCAAATGTACATACACCAACATTATCCAAAATAATGGTGTTACAAAATGATGAAGTCACGGAAACTCTACCCAAAAGGTTTTACATTTACATAATGTAACCTTTACAAAACAAATCCCAACTCTTACCACTTTAACTTCCTCCCGTGCCAAAGTGTCCTATCCCCTGGACTCGCCTTTCTAAAACAATAAACAAATAAGGGGTGAGAATGAATCTCAGTAAGCTACTAAAATGCAACTACGTTACATGTTGATATGATAATCATAAATAAACTATATCAACAAATAATCATATAGCATATAGCACATAACATGAGAGGCTCCCTATCGCCAACCGTCCCATACCGGTTGGAAATAACGACCAACTCATCAGGCAGCACGTAAGGCTAAATTATTCACTCATACATGGATACTGAGCCAAAGTTCTCGAATCAAACATATAACCATCTGAGAAAACCATCTGAGCAGCATAAATAGCTGAAGCCGGGATCCCGAAAACCAAACCATAAACAATAGAACCAAAGTAACCAGAGAGGGAAATATGACACAAAGTCATAACCCAAATGCTCACTCGAGGGAGCTAGTTCATCCCATCCAAGGTCAATCTGGACTGGAGGTTAAAAATGGGAAACCAATGGTAGAAGTCTTACAATGAACTTGGCTCGTGTGTCATTATAATCTCTACCACTGCCCGACTTCACAACACAAGACCAGCTGGACTTTAATACTAGCATAGTAATGAATACTTGCTTAAACAACAACCGGAGGCAATGATTCCAAAGTAGAGAACCAAGCCAAACACATCACAAAGATGAATCAATCCAAACCACATCAAAAGATGTTCAACCAAATCCAATTAACATTTAGTCAAATTCCAAAACTCTTATGTTCACAAAGGAACTCATTTCAAACACTAGGGTGTTCCACAACAACCCTCTAGGTACTCTAGGATATCACCTAAGACCTAAACCAAGATTGAACTTTAAATCCCTTGAAATGAAACAACTCAACTTTTTCATCAATTATGGGCGGTCGCCCAAACCAGACTGGGCGGTCGCCCAATATACTCTGTCCCAAACCAAACCTTTCAGTACTTGTGGGCGGTCGCCTAACCCCATTCTGGGCGGTCGCCCACAAGCCTGACTCAGAATTCTCAATTTCTCCTGCAAATCAAATTCATCCGTCCCACGAGTAGGAGTATAACTTACTAACACTTATACTATTACCAGGAGTACAACAACCATCCCAAAACATTACTTTCAAGTTTATTTCATTCCTTTTACCGTCCCACAAATAATAGAATAATTTTCTTTTATTCCATTTAAATATTTTACCGTCCCAAAAGTATAAGTATAATTTTTCTAATATACTAGTATACTCATTTAGGGATACTTTCATTCATTTCCCCGTCCCATGAATAATAGTATAAATTTTATAATATACTTATTTAACATTTAACTCAAGTTAATATTTTACCGTCCCACGAGTAGGAGTATACTTTCAAACACTTATACTAACATTCTCACTCAGGTATATAAACATACTCCATATACATCCTTGCATACAAACCAAGTCACTTACCCAGTATAATTATACTCCCTTTGTCCCAAAATGAACAAGTATCACAAATAAATTCTTTTCACAATAATTTCACTACATATCACACATATAGCAAATACATGACCATTTTACTATTTAAGGGGAATTAGTAACTTACCTATTTCCGAAAAAAGTATCGCATAAATATGTTTTGTTCGGGTAGAAATGACCTACTCAACGCCCTGATCATTTTTATATAATTAGTTTTTAAAACGGATAAGTAAATAAAAAGAATTAAATCGAAATGGGTTGAACTTACCTTTTTCTCAACCCTAGGAAAGAACGAGAATGTTGCAGAGAAATGAAACACAGAGAAAGAAGAGAAAGAAGGAGAAGTTATACTAAAGTTTTTTACCCAAAATTACATTTTGGTCATTCAAGTTTCATTTTTAACACTTTAACCCCTAAACTTATATTTTCACAAAGAACCCTAAGTTTCAACTTAATCATTTAACTCCTTTAACCATTATTATTACTAAGTAAATAACACAAATAATCAAGTAAGATGTGCAAATCATAAAATTTGATGCAACACATAAAATGCTAACATAAGTCAAATAAAAATCCTCAAAAATATAAAACAAATTGGGACTGGTTTTGGGGTCGTTACATACCCTCCTTTGGTTTTGTAAATCAGAAGAGTCTCCACCTCATTTTATTTGGGAAAATAGAGATAAAACCCTTTTTTTGATTTTGAAGTGGGTTCGGTGGCTAAGTTACGAGTAGAGAAGGTGATTAGCAGCACTCCACTCGCCCTTTCGGTCTCTAGCATGCTTCCGCCTACGCTTCATTTTAATGCCTTATTCGAAAGATCGATTTTATGCCTTAACTTGAAAAGAATGTATATTTATATACAATGGTGTCTCCTAATCTAGGAATGTTCATTTAAGTCACGGCCGGGAATCGGCTTAGGTGGATTCCCGATCGGTTTCCGAAAATGGTTTTGTACATGTTAAGAAAATAAAACATAATAAAACATACAACGGGGGAGGAGAATGAATACATTATATACAGAATAGAACAAATTCCTCGAAGGAATAAGCGTCCTCGCCACGAGCTTGGTCATTGAGTTTGACGTACTTTTCCGTCCCCGAGCTAATGTACATGTCCTAAATTAGTCCAAATACAAAAATAAAAATTGGTATTTGACCCCAGAAGGTTAGAGACCCTTGGTGAGTTTTTATTGATTTTTTGGATGAATTTTAGACTCAATAATTAGCAATAATATTATTCAAGGAAAATAACTCAGCACAGCAAAACAGTAACTACAACACTTTCATCACAAAATTTAACCATCTTAACTCATGAATCTGGAGAAGATAAAAGCATGAAAGTTTAAGAGAACATTCCAAATATGATTTTCCCAAAATTTGGATCCCATAAAGCATGTTTAAGTAGTTCAAAAGGTCTCTGACATTTCGATGTCAGAGACTGGGAATGTAAAATCTGGTTCTTGAAGGCTTGAACAATGGAGCAAAAAGGGTACTTCCTTGGGTCCAAAAAATGTTACAAAAATATATTTGTTTTCCTGAGTTTTATGGGAACAATATTCATGTTTTAACTTTAGTCCAAAAACCAATTTTAACATAGGTTTTAAGCATGAGAACAGATCATGGTACAGGAGTGAATGAACAAGACAGCACATCTGCAACTCAAATTCATGCATGAAAACCTAAGAAAATCATGGAGTATGGACATGCAACTTTATGAGAATGAACTTCAACACATAATAAACAACTTTCACGTTTTTACCTAAGTCCATAAACCAATTTAAGATGGGGGTTTTAAGAGATGAAAATCGTTGGTTGAAACTGTAAGCAAAAACTGGTTGCAACCTTCACAAAAAATAGGTCTCAAAACACAATCAAAACTTAAAACCAAGCCATGAAACTCAAAGAGCTTGTTATTTAGCATATTAATATAATTATCAAAGAATAATTTCACATTAAAAGCTAATCTAAACATGAATATACATAAGAATGGGAAAGGAGGGCAGATTCATAGCATTTAAGGACAAGAAGCATGTTTATGAATGGATGACCTCAAGTTTGGCCAAGAAATGGACACACAACCAACACAAGATCACATAAACATAATATACCTCAGATTCAAACATCAACCTCATTATTTACATGGCCATAACATGAGTTTATTACATAGAGATTTCAAGAAATAAGGGGGTCTAGCCAACTAGTGGCTAGACTCTTATACAAACAACAAAATCACCTACATCTTAGCATATTTAGCAGTTACAATAGAAGACTTACCTAGATTAAGGGAGGGTGGTGTGCTTCCTTTGTCTCCAAGGGATTTTTTTTTTTTTGTTTGTTTGAGATGTTTGAGAGTTGGAAGACTTGAGATTGCTTGAGTTTTGATTGTGTTTTGGTGGTGTTTTGGTGGTGGTTTTATGGCGGTTTAGTGGTGGGGTTATGGTGGTTTAGTGGTGGTTGTTTGGTGGGGATATGAAGGGTTAGAGAGAGGGTTTTGGACTGAGAGAGAATTGGGAGAGTTTTTGGGTTTGGAGTTGTGGTAAGAATTGGTAAGAAGTGAGGAGTTGGGTTGTTGTGAGAATTGTGGTGAGTTTAGGCCATTTTTGGAGGAGGATGGAGGTGGATTTTTGGGACAAGAACACCCTTATAGTAGGGGTAGAGGAGAGGGAATATCAGGTTGTGGTTGGGGTGAAAGAGTGAAAGAGAAGGTGGAAGAAAAATGGGGCAAAAATGATGACTTTGGTTGAAAATAGGAAAAACTGAAAAAACTGTGAATAGTGTTTGCACGGCTGTGTACTTTTCAACGCGCGACCGTGCAACCAAACTTGGTGCCCAATTTTGAATTTTAAGTCTTTTTTGTCTTGACCAATCATGAAGTGCCAAGTGGCATCTGTTGGATATTATGCCCTAGGCCCTTGAGAAAGGCCTATGCGTTATATCATAGCTTCATTGTTATAGAGATAACAAACCTGATTATTATATCTTTTGCATGTTTATTATAATGATCATTGTCCCTAGCACTTATGAAGGGCTAGCATGAGTTTAATGGATAATCATATGATGATTATAGCGCATAGGATGCGGATTAAACTTGTGGGTACATGTTGGAGAACAAGTACTGGATAGACCCGTTATGAGATTTATGTCATGGTCAAATGTCATAATTAAATCTCATAATAGTTATATCATTCATCCTTAGACCTGAGATTATCATAGTCTTCCACATGATGAATATTATGTTTGACGTACTCAAACGCTACCCCTAACCGGGTGGTTATAAAGGCTACGATTGGCATAATCAGATTCCTGTAGGGAAGAATGATAAGTCAAGATAGGATTTGTCCCTCTCTCAAGAGAGATATCTGCTTGGCCACTCGGTGAGTGAGAATGATAATAGTGTACGGCCGAACCCAAATGAATTGAAGCATTCAATGTTATTTGCTCATATCAATCTACTCGAGATCGAGAAAGCATTGGACAACATAAGTTGACGTGGACCATGACTTATGTCCAATATGATATCGTGTGACAAAGGGATTGTGATATATTCTATAAGGTTACTTTGGGCTTTCAAAGTTATACTAATTGGGTAGTCATATTGGCTTGCTAGAGTCCGCTTATGACTTACGGGTTCTGACTCGTTCGGACTCGTTTCCAACTTAGGATAATCCTATTGGGTCACACACAATAGAGCGGATTGAATAAGGCACAGAAAACGGGAAAAACTGGATCCTGCTGGAAGGATCCGTACGGATGGTTTGGGAGCCACCCAACCAATCCGTACGGATGGTTTGTCCAGACGAAAAACAGTTTGTTCAGATCTCTTGTTTGACAAGGAATTCTGATCCCAAAAGAAATTAGGTTTATACCCTATTATATATGTGTGCAGTCGAGTTTGAGAAACCTAATGGTTGATTTTAGAAATCATAACATGTTGTTTGAGAAACAATTACACAAATATAGAGGGGATTATTAGTTTTGAGATTTATAATCATCATAACTCAATAATCAATGAAGCAAAATAATTCTTACGAAGAAATCGTTTCTTCATCAAGCCTTGGGTCTAGCAATCCAGATCAAGAAGGTGTTCTTGATATCCGTTCGATGTGTGGATACCGATGGAGGGTGTTTCCTTTAGCACCTCAAAGTCCGTGTTCATGGATTCGATCTTCAAGGGTATGTTTCTTTCATCTTGTATTTAATTTAATCAACATGCACGAATCCGGGCTCTTGGGTGTTTGATTTATATGTTTAATTCCGCTGCGCATGATGCATCAAAACCCAACAGTGGTATCAGAGCCCCGTTCGTTGTTGATTCCTTTAGTATATCATGTTGAAATTGTTTAATTCGATTATATAATATCTACATGATAATAAGATGAATGTATGATTTGAGTTTTATATATGAGATATAAAATTTATGAGCATGAATATGGGGATTATGTAATTATTGTATTGATTTGATCCATATGAATAATTGCATGTTTGGGATATCAATAAATAATTGGATTATGTGTATTGATAATTTGAATCTAATTTGTGTATGTAATAAATTGTTTATTCATGGTATTGATTAGATCTAATTAAATTCGTAATCTGTAAATTCATGTTTCTGTAATCTGATTAGGTATAAATATGATATTGGATTTGGTCGAATTTCTGAAATTCTAAAAAAACTGGAAATCTGGGATCCTACCAATGGATCTGTACGGATGGTTTGGATGATGCCAAATTGATCCGTACGGATAGTTTGGAAATTCTCAGATTTGATTTTGTTTTCTGGTGTTCAGATTATTCTGTAAATTGTTTACAGAATTCGAATCTGGAAACTGAAAACTGCTTTCAGACGGCTGGTTTTCGAAACCGTGTTTCCTGAAACAGTTTTCAGTCGAAGAATTCAAAAGGAATTGCAGAAATCAGAGTTCTAAAGAGTTTAGAACTACTGTAATCTGTGAGATTAAGAGACAATGAAAGATCTTGAAACAAGTATCCAATCTATACGGGAATGTGGATGCCTTTTGGCTTAGTTTCGACCGTATAGAGAAGTTGCTTGGTTTCTTGATCTTAGCACGAAAATGTGGATGCTTTTTGGCTTAGTTTCGGCCGTGCGATTTGTGCTTTCAATTTCAAGATGCTCTGCGGATACAGTTTCAGAATTCTGAAGAGTTCAGAGTTTATGTGACCTGTATGAAAGAGCTGTACGGATAAATCTGGATGCTTCCAGAAACATCCATACGGATGGTTTGGCCATTACTGATTCTGATCTGTTTCAGACGGCAGGTTTTGGAAACCGTGTTTCCTGAAACAGATTTAAGTTCAGAAGTCCAAACTGTTAATGAGATCAGAATCTTAAAGGAGTTTAAGATTGGCGTAATCTTAAAGTTTCAGAATTTATCCCTATACAAAGTGCAAATAGTTTGCAGAGAAGGAAACTATATTTGGATTAATTCATTGCATGGACCAATGGCAGGCTTACGTCTTGTTTCTTGGAATGCGAATGAAATATCCAATCTGTAAATCGTTTACAGATAATTTAGATTTCGTCCCCATTATGTTGCTTCATAATTAAATCACAAGATTTTGCTTCTGTTAATTAATTGGATTAGTTAACATCATTATGCAAAGACTATACGTTTAAAATGGTTTGACTTAATTGGGCTATCAAAACAGTTTTGGGCCTAAGGCACAGATGAGATTAAAACATGTTTGACATAAGATGTCTGACAATCTCATTAAAGATCTAAGAGTCACATATGATGTGATTGATAAAGAGTTATCTACCTAAATAACTTGATTTTGAGCAGTCGTGCCCTAGCCGACTCAAAGTTGGGTGAAATACGGATCTAAGCCTACTTAAATTATATTATACAATTGTTGTATTTGAAGGTGTATAATTTAGTGGGAGTATTTATGAAATACTTTATATGTCTCTAAATGATAATGGTATGAAATATATGTGTATATTTATTTGCATATTTCGTAGAATGTCTTAAACTATAATCATGTATAATTACTGCGATTGACCCCACTTTAAGAAGAATAAGATTAACTTCCATGACCTAGTCGTGAGCTTAAGAATTGTTCTAAAGCAAGAACGGAAGTTATGAATTCTTAATAAATCCTTTTACTAAGAAACATTATGCCTTAAGGGTGGACAAAGACATTGATTAGAAACGTGTGGATGATTCTATAGATGTCAACTGTCCTATGACTTGCTGTCATATGATCAGAACTTTAGAAGTATCTGAAACATATGAATGCTTATGCGATAAGCAATTATATAGGAAGCGTTCCTACAAGCAAGAAAGGCAAATAAAGATTGAAATTGATTAAGAACCTAACATTTATGTGATGAATGAAAGGTATATTAATAAGTTCTCATGTTTTGAACATGGAGAGACATATTAATTACCTTAGTTGGCTTGATAATCAAGTTAGTTTTGAACTAAAAATGGATTTGGCATTAATTCATAAGCAACATTCGATGTTTAAAGTGCTATGTCTTAATATCAAATGGAAACAGTCTCAAACTCTAAAGGTTAATAAGGACAAGGATTTAAGATAAAGGCAAGACAAAAGTTGTCAAGCCTAAAAAAAATATTTGTGGCTAAACCTAAAATCCAAATGATATAATTTCTACCTTGGCAATAAGATTGACCATCGGAGAAATTGCAATTTGATTTAAAAGATCAAAAGGAAGGGTAGTTGGACTACCACTTCAAGTATTTATGTTAAAATTCTACTTAAAAGGGTAAAGATTAACCTATGTGTTGATAATGATGCAATGGTTGCAACATTAATCATAGGAACTTGCGAAGTGTCTTCACCTATTGGGTTCATATTTGTTTTGAACAAATATCATGATGTTCCCACTTTAAGTAGAAATATTATTTTGGTTTCTTCATTAAAAGATTATGGATATTTTTTATTTCGAATAAGAAAGTGTTCCATTAAATATGATTTGCCTTATTGTATTGCTAATCATGTAATGAGACTTAATATCTTTATCTTGGAAGAACAAAATAATGAGCATAACGTAAATAATGGAAATATGAATATAAGGATGTAATCGTTACATTCTTAAAAAGCATTAATGTCTATATCAAATGATAAGAAACACATATCTAAAATTCCATGGGACGAACTTTTAAATTCATATGATTTAGAATCATGTGATAGATGTGAATCTTAGAAATTGATCAAGACATATTTTACTAATAGTAGTAAGAGGAAGTACTCTTTTGAACTTATACATTTTGATGTATGTAGTTTATTAAAGTAACAATGCTATAAATGATTTCAACAACTCATGGCAAATTATTGATGTACTCTGATTAGATCAAAGTAATGAATATTTGAGCCTTGGACTCGATGAGAGTTCTGCAGAAAGTCTGCAATTTAAGAAAAACAGAATCTGGAAACAGCAGCCGTACGGATGATGTTCCAGAAGTTTACAGATTGTCTGTAAAACACAGTTTTTCGTCTCATAATAAGTCAAACTGATCTTTAATTATCCTTCTGGATTATGTGCTGGAAACAGCTGCGCTTACACTAACTTGAGTTTCATCTAAGGAGGTTCGACTGATGCCATATGAGATATGGAATGAAAGAAAACTTGGTTTGTCTTTCACAAAGATTTGTGATGTGATGCTTTTGAGAAAAGTGTTGTCTGGGACAAAATCACACCTAAATCTTATAAATGTAATTCCATGTGATATCTTAATGATATTGATTTTACACCCTTTAAAGAGTACAAATCGTTTATTACTCTAAATAGCACTTTCTAGATAAATCGTTTATCTCTAAAGAACTAGTGGGAGTAAAATGTATCTCGAAGAGTTCGAGACCCAAAAATGACATGGAACCTAAGATGGAAGTTGAACAAATATTCACAAGGAGTTGTGGAAATTCGTTCAAGTATACACAAGAAATTTGCATAACTGATAGGATACTATCTATAACAAGAAATATTGATTTCTCGTAATAGAAAGTAATAGGGAAGATATCATTGCGAATGATTGACCTATTACCTATCAAGATGCAAAGTCCGCTCCGGATTTGGATCAATGACTTGGAGTCATAAAGTCTAAAAGTGCAATCCATGTATCATAATTAAGTTTCGAACTTGATTGTTCTACCCTAAGGCTTAAAAACCATAGGATAGAAAATGAGTTTTCTTGGAGAAAACGGACATGGATCGCAAGGTGCATACTGATAAAGCACGACTAATTGAGAAAAGTTAATTCATAATGTTGATTATGATGAAACTTTATCACCCGTAGTCATGCTTAATATTATTAGAATTCTTATTGTCATGGCCTCATATTTTGAATATGAAATATGACAAATAGATATCAAAATAGCATTCCTTAACAGGAACATACTTTAGGATGTGTTTGATACAACCTAAAAGTTTTGATATATAAAATTTTAATAAAATATGCAAGTTGCAGAAATCCATGAGATGGATTGAAACAAACTACTTGGAGTAAAATTTCATTTTGATGAAGTATTCAAAGAGTTTGAAATTTATCAAGGATGAGACTTGTGATTTCAATAAATTTAGTGGGAGCGTAATTTTATTCATAGTCTAATATATATATGGTTGACATATAATTCATTCTGAAAGAGTTTCTAAATAAAAGACTTGGATAAATCCACCTATATCATTGGAATTTAGATTTATGGAGATAAATCTAAAACGTTGTTTGGTTAAAGTCAAAGTACTAGTAAAGACAAGATAGTAAAAAGTTCACTATGCAAGACTCTTGGAGAGGTTACTTGTGAAAGTCTAATAAGCAAGAGTACATGATTAGGATTCCATATGCTTCGGCAATTGGATCTATCATATAAGCCATATTAATGTACTAAGACCGGATGTCTCATATACTTAGAGTATGATGAGATAATACCGGTCGGATCCTAGTGACAGTCACTAGTTAAGAAACACTCTTATGTTCTCTAAAAGGAACTAAAGGATGCGTTCTTGATCTTTGATGGAATGAAAGATGATATTGTAATAGTTACATAGATGCATTCTTACAAACCAACAAAGATAAATATTGCAGTTTAAATACATGTTTACGTCTAATAATGGTGTTAGAAGAATTCTAAATGGACCATTACTATTCTACAAAAGGGTTGAGTGTCTAGTGGCATGAGATGCAACTAGAAAATGTTAAGATTAAGATTCTAATTAGTAAACTAGAAATCGTTTCTAGTGTCACTAATTTAATGTACCTTCATTGTGTCAATAATCGTTATTACACAAGTCAAGGGACTAATATCTTATCTAAACATATACTCAGACGTTTCTATCTTACTCGAGAAATCGTCAAAGATGGGAGATGTCAAAATATGCAAAATACCTTATGATAATAACAAGGATAATTATCCTACATAAGCTCGTTTGCAATTATGATGGAGATCATAACTAAGCTCAATGGGTATTGGATACACTTTGATTGGGCCTAGTGCAAGTGGGAGATTGTTGGATATTATGCCCTAGGACCTTGAGAAAGGCCTATGCGTTATATCATAGCTTCATTGTTATAGAGATAACAAACCTGATTATTATATCTTTTGCATGTTTATTATAATGATCATTGTCCCTAGCACTTATGAAGGGCTAGCATGAGTTTATTGGATAATCATATGATGATTATAGCGCATAGGATGCGGATTAAACTTGTGGGTACATGTTGGAGAACAAGTACTGGATAGACCCGTTATGAGATTTATGTCATGGTCAAATGTCATAATTAAATCTCATAATAGTTATATCATTCATCCTTAGACCTGAGATTATAATAGTCTTCCACATGATGAACATTATGTTTGACGTACTCAAACGCTACCCCTAACCGGGTGGTTATAAAGGCTACGATTGGCATAATCGGATTCCTGTAGGGAAAAATGATAAGTCAAGATGGGATTTGTCTCTCTCTCAAGAGAGATATCTGCTTGGCCACTCGGTGAGTGAGATTGATAATAGTCTACGGCCGTACCCAAATGAATTGAAGCGTTCAATGTTATTTGCTCATATCAATCTACTCGAGATCTAGAAAGCATTGGACAACATAAGTTGACGTGGACCATGACTTATGTCCAATATGATATCGTGTGATATAAGGGATTGTTGTCGCGCCCCAGACCCGTGGTCCTACTTGGCCCCACGCTCGGGACACGAGTGGAAGACGATATAAAACACTTTTGAAATTTTTTCGAAATGTACCTTTATAAAGTTTAACAAAATCAGACTTGAAGTTCAAAGACTTTATTTAACTTTAAACAAACTTTACAACCAACTTTCACAACGAAAGTACTTAGCCCGAAGGCTTACAAACTTTTATACAAATGAACATACACCAACATTATCCAAAATAGGTGTGACAATAGGAAGTACGGGTACTCTACCCAAAATGTTTTACATTTATATAATGTAACCTTAACAAAACAAGTCCCAACTCTTACCACTCCAACGTCCTCCCGTGCCAAAGTGTCATATCCCCTGGACTCGCCTTTATCTAAAACAATAAACAAATAAATGGTGAGAATGAATCTCAGTAAGCTACTAAAGTGCAACTACGTTTCATGCTAAAATGATAATCATAAAGAATAGTATCATAGCAATCACATAGCACATAGTATGAGAGGTAAAATCAACTCGTATACCACAATTTCCACAAAGGCCACACTCAGGTGGATACCAAGCCAAGGTTTACCCAATAAACATAACTGTCTGAGAATACCATCTGAGAAAACCAACTGAGAAAACCATCTGAGCAGCATAAATAGCTGAAGCCGGGATCCCGAAAACCAAACCATAACCATAAGAACCAAATTAACAACGGGGAAATATGACACAAAGTCATAACCCAAATGCTCACCTAAAGAAGCGATTCATCCCATTCAAGGCCAATCTGGACTGGGGAAACAGAAAAGGTAACAGTGGAAAACCTTATAGTGAACTTAGCTTGTGTGCCACTATAATTCTCCCACCGCCTGACACAAGGTACCAATGGAAAACCTTATAGTGAACATAACTTGTACCACTATAATTATCCCACCGCCTGACACAAGGTACCAATGGAAAACCTTATAGTGAACATAACTTGTACCACTATAATTCTTCCACCGCCTGACACAACAACAAGACCAACCGGAATTTCCACAAGGAGCACAGTAATGAATACTTGCTAAACAACAACAACCGGGGTAATGATTTTAAAATAAGGAATTAAGCCAAACACATCACAAAGATGAACCAATCCAAACCACATCAAAAGATGTTCAACATTACCCCATGTAACCCTTATTCATATTCCATAACACATTTGTTCACAAAGGAACCAATTTCAAACACTAGGGTGTTCCATAACAACCCTCTAGGTACTCTAGGATATCACCTAAGACCTAGACCAAGATTTAACTCTAATTCACTTGGATTTAAACAACTCAAACTTTTCAGCAGCCCTGGGCGGTCGCCCACACCAGACTGTGCGGCCGCCCAAAATACTCTGTCCTAAGACAAAAACCTTCTAGATAAGTGTGCGGCCGCACGCCCTATTTGGGCGGCCGCCAAACACACCCGCCAGGCCCAAACTTGCTAATTTTACTCCCTTCGTTTCACCGTCCCAAAAGTACTACACATTAACACTTATAACTTTATTAAGACTACAAAATCAGTCTCAAAACAACTTTAATACTACTTTGAACCCAACCAAACCAACATACCAAATACTCCCTTTGTCCCAAAATTACAAGTATCACAAATATTACCCAAATCACAAAATAACAATTACAAGTATCAAGCATAACATATATGACCATTTTAACATTTAAAGGGGAATTAGTAACTTACCTATTTTCGGAAAAAGTATCGCTGAAATAAGTTTTGTTCGGGTAGAAATGACCTATTCAACGCCCTGATCATTTTTATATAATTAGTTTTTAAAACGGATAAGTAAATAAAAAGAATTAAATAGAAATAGGTTGAACTTACCTTTTCTTCTTAACCCTAAGAGAAACGAGGAATGTTCTGGGTGAAATGAAATACAGAGAAAGAGGGAGAAAGAAGCAATGTTATAAGAAAATTTTACCCCATTTTTTTACTTTAATCACTCTACTTTTCATTTGAACACTTTAACCCCTGAAGTTACATTTTCACAAATGACCATAAAGTTTCAACTTAATCAATTAACTCCCATAATCATTATTATTACTAAATAATCGTAGTTCGGCTGGGGGATGAAGTTTGAGAAGTGAACTCTCTGGCGGGGCAATGGACTGGAGGAACGGCTTGGTGAATGAGATCACAATATCTCTGAGCCGGTAAATGGGGTGGAGGAATTCTTATGGGGCAACAGGGCGGAGGAATGGCTTTTGGGTAAGATCACAATATCTCTGAGCCGAGAGGAATTGAGAATACAAATTCTCTTTGCTGGGGATTAAAAAAAAACATGATATGAAGAAATCGGTGACTGAGCTTCTATTCGAGCTGCCTACGTATCCCATACGGGAATCAAGTCGGGGCGTAGTTCTGAGGGAGATCCAACCCGAGCGCTCGAGTGGACCAAGAGAGTAACCAAACTAAGTCGAGGGCCAGATTCGGTTAAGCCGAAAAGGACCGAGGGGGTAACCAAACTAAGTCGAGGGCCAGATTCGGTTAAGCCGAAAAAGACCGAGGTAACCAATACTTGAGCCATCCAACTCTAGCGCCAGAGTGGACCAGAAAAGTAACCAAACTAAGTCGAGGGTTAGATTCAGTTAAGCCGAAAAGGACCAGTGGGTAACCAAACTAAGTCGAGGGCTAGATTCGGTTAAGCCGAAAAAGACCGAGGTAACCAATACTTGAGCCATCCAACTCTGGCGCCAGAGTGGACCGGAAGAGTAACCAAACTAATCGAGGGTCAGATTCGGTTAGGCCGAAAAACACCGAGGGGAAACCAAATAGTCGAGGGGGGCTAATTCGGGGTGACCAAACAAACCGAAGGAAAACCAAAACTTGAGACATCCAACTATGGCTTCAGAACGGACCAGCGACTAACTAAAATTCTAGGGGAGAGAGTTTTGGAAAGGCGTCTCGAGCCTAAAAAGATTTTGAAGGTACCACGACTCCTAGGGGGTTCGTCGGCCTAATAAGTCGGAGGGATTCGAATGTCATAATTAAATCTCATAATAGTTATATCATTTGAATCCTTAGACCTGAGATTATCATTGTATTCCACACGATGAACATTATGTTTGACGTACGCTACCCCTAACTGGGTGGTTATAAAGGCTTCGATTGGCATAATCGGATTCTTGTTGGGAAGAATGATAAGTCAAGATGAGATTTGTCCCTCTCTCAAGAGAGATATCTGCTTGGCCACTCGATGAGTGAGATTGATGATAGTGTACGGCCGTACCCAAATGAATTGAAGTGTTCAATTTCATTTGCTCATATAAATCTACTCGGGACCGAGAAAGCATTGGACAACATAAGTTGACGTGAACCATGACTTATGTCCAATATGATATCGCGTGACAAAGGGATTGTGATATGTTTTATAAGGTAACTTTGGACTTTCAAAGTTATACTAATTGGGTAGTCATAATGGCTTGCTAGAGTCCGCTTATGACTTGGGGTTCTGAATGGTTCGGACACGTTGCCAACTTAGTATAATCCTATTGGGTCACACACAATAGAACGGATTGGAAAAAGGCAAAAATCTGGGATTTTAAGACTGACAGCCGTACGGCTATGTGACCACCATACGGCTCCTTCCCCGTAACTGGTCAGTTTGTTTGGTTTTCTTGTACGACAAGGAATCTCGATCCCAAACGGAATTAGGTCAGACCCTCATATAAGATATGCAGCCGGTATTGACAGCCTCTAATGTTGATTTTGGAAATCAATAACAATTGTTTTGGAAACAATAAATTATAGAGAGGTAAGATTATTTATTTGGTGATCCATGATTCGATCTTCAAGGGTATGTTTCTTTCATCTTGTATTTAATTTAATCAACATGCACGGATCTCGGCTCATGGGTGTTTGATCTTATGTTTCATTCCGATGTGCATGATGCATCAAAACCCAACAGTTAATGCACACACTAACCAATGCTATAGATTTATAATCTATCCTTAAAGATTAAATCTTACAATTGGAAAAATAGAAATAATCAATCAGCACATTCAAAATATATGACTTTAAATTTGGAATGTGCTTAAACTGATTGTTTAAACAATATGCATGAAAATATGAGCAGTTGAGTTTTATGCATATGGTTTTTGAAAAATGATGCATTCATTGCTCTACAAAAAAGAAGTTTCAATGAACAAGGTTTTGAAGAGAATAAAATGCAGATTTTCTCATTAATAACTTGTCTGATCATAAGCATTACAAATTACAAGTTACAAGAGAATCAAAAACAAGTTACAAGAGAATAAAAAACAAATGCTAAAACGTGTAAGCACATAAAAAAGATACTAACTTAAAAATACTAAGAGTTCAACCAAGAACAAACTAAACAAACAAACTAAACATAAGACAAACTGATAGAGGCGCGCATCAAGGGTCTCTAGGCGCGTCATCTAGATCTCTGGGGCGCACCAAATCATATCTACATTATCAATCTTCTGGCTGACAGTGGTGAGGGTTTCACTTGCGCGCTCCACGGCATTGTGAGTAGCTCTAACTCCATCTCTGATATAGGCAAAATGTTCAGCATCTTCATTGTGATATTCATCAATAGATCTTTGAGTTACTTGGAACTCATTTGCCATACTCTCAATAACATTTTAGAGTGTGTACTCAATAGCCCGTTAGGCACTTTCAATGCTAGTGGTAATTTGGTTCAAGCGCACATCTGCGTGAGAATGTTCAACTCCAAAGTGAGTTACAACAATTTCTTTCAACACATCAACTTTGGAGAGAACTGAAGAAAGATCAATCTGGACAGGCGCACTAGAAATGGAATCACCAGGCGCGACTTTGGGCGCGTACTTTGGAATTTCATTCATCAATTTAGTTGCAACTTCAGAAACCTCATTTTTCAACTCATCAATTTTAATGAGGGAAGCACTATCATTCGCCATTACCACTCCTTTGCTCAAAATGTTGTTAAATTCTCCACACAAACTATCCTTGAAAATTTTGAGCCTTTCATCAACCTCAGCCTTTGTTACGATTTTCTCCCCCTTAAATGCATCAAGCGAGGATTGCAACTCAGAAAGTTTTGAAGCTTAAGATTTGACCTCATTTTGGAGCGCAGATTGGGATTCGAGAATTTGGGAGAGTGTTTGTTAAATAGAGTGAAGAATAGGCGCGTAATCAGTAGGCGCGCGAAGTGATGAAGGCGTGCTAGGATCAGAAAGGTTTTGCAAATTGTGAGGAAGTGGAGAAAGTTTGGTAGTAGGTGATGGTAGAGAACAATAACTTGAACATTCAGATCTAGTTAAGGAAGAAGTATTAGTGTGGGAAGGTTGTTTAGAAGGAGTTGGAGAGTTGGTTTTTGTGGGAGTTTCAGACTTAGAATCGGGTGGAGTTTTGGAATGAAATTTGGAGTAGGAAGGAGTAGGAGTAATATCATGAGTACCTGAAATATTATCCTTTGGTTGCTCCCCCTCAATTTGAGGCTCTTCTCTTATCTTCTCAACTTCAACTTCTTGGATCTGCTCCCCCTCAACCAAGCGAGTTTTTCTAAGTTCTAAAACAATTGACTGCCATAGTATTAAAATGTACTTCCTGTAGTATTGCAAAATGCCTCCTACAGTGTAAAAAAGTGCATGGTGAATTTTTGTAAGTTCCAGTTATTTGCAGAAATGCCACCGTGTCTTTTAATAATGTTCCGTTTATTTTAAAAAATGTCACTCCGCACTGAGACGAGTTAAAACGCGTTTTTCGTGATATTTCCTGATGTAACAAAACCATTTATCGGAGCGAAAATTCTGTTGTATTCAGCCCGGCCCATGTTATGGCGCGTAATTTCTGTTGTATTCAGCCCAGCCCGTGTTTTGGCGCCAACATTTGGTTGTATTCACGCCTGCCGTCGCGGACTATAGAGGGCCATAACCAGCACACAGGGGATACTGCAAGGAGACTGACCTAGGCATCTAATCTCTAATGGCAACCAGCTTACTTGGGTTTCGCCATCCCCAATTTTCCGAGGTAATCCCTGCCGTTCCTAATTTCGTCCGTTAAGTCGCAAAACGTTAACCCTAATGAAACACAAATTAAAGCGAATTTGAGTGCAATCATTACGACATTTGATGGAATTCCATAATACCTATTGATATGTTTAGTTATTGAGGAATCAGTGTGATTTAGTGATTTTGAAAACGTAAATTTGTTTGATGATTTATAGGATGTTGCATGGCTTCCTGCTTGGCTTCAGCCTCCATTGGCAAACAGTGACATGAAAGAAGGCCATTCTCCTTCATTACAAGGATTAGAGGTAGAAGGAATCTCTTCTTTTGCTTACTCAAAATTTGCACCTTTGTATTTAGTACATGTCTGGTACGTATGGAATGCCCAGTTTGTTATATGCACTTAAAATTAACACAGAATGAACTCTACACCAAAGTTATATGGAATGCATATTCGTTGCTACTAGACAAGCACTCATTTTGAATACACCGTTTTTCTAGGAAAAACAAATAGTTTAGTGCAATTTTACATAATGGTATAAACATAGTACAAATACTCAAAGCACACCATCTTTAAAATGTTTGAAAAGTCAAATGCAACACTTATTTTTGGGCAGATGGAGTACTATACATCTGTCCCAATTTGCATTTGCAATATGATACTATGAATAGTAAGGATGTTCTAGTGTTTGAAGTACCAAGATGGCATACAACTCAATCTTCTAATTTCTATTTCCCTAATAACTGAAAAAGTAATTTTGAGAGGAGGGAGTACTCACTTACTGGAAGACACTACAAAAAGGTACATTTAACCATGTAACTGGTTGACTTGAAAAGATGATGCTCCTTTAAGGATAAAATTGAAGGACGAAAGGACTACTTCATTTGCACGTTAAAGAGGTATGAAAGCAGATTAATAATCTCTCGCGGCATTCTTAGATCAAACAATCCCAACAAAATATATTAATGAATTAAGTTATTGGTATGGTGAAATAGCAATATGAAAGACTCGTGGACATTAGTAGTAACACCTGAATATTGAATCATGCGTGGGTACATATCATTGGAAAATAAGGTAGCAGTAATAAGCTTCAATTAATGGCTTTAAAACATTTTGATTCCTAGATTTCAAATTCTTTTTTTGTACTCAACCATTCAACACGATATTTATATTAAAGCAGACTTTTTCGCTTGAAATATTTTGTTTGGACAATCTACTTCTTGAAAATGGGAACAACCGAAAGTCACTTCAACATCCAATTGTACTCATACATAACACGCATTGGATAAGATTTCATACCAGTTTCATGTCAGTAAGTTTTTGCTTGTTATGGGCATGGCAATGAATAACAATATTGCTTTATGATCCTAGTTCATGTTGCTCATCGTGACAATAAACATACCATCTCATGTCTGAGATCCTACATTTTACTGCAAGCCATAAAATGTTTTCACGAGTTTGTTTTGTTTTCAGTGAAATGTTATTTTGTTATGTCTTGACACCATATACTTAGTCAATGAATGATTTTTTTCTTGATAAAATGACTTAATTTTTTTTTTATTTTGACAGAACATTGGTACTAAAAATTATGGGAATTCTTCATCAGCGGATGATGGTAGATATAAGAGCTGCCGCTTGTTCCTGTCTGGGGAAGACAATTCACAAATGACCTTCTCTTCTTCTGGGAATGTAAGTTCCAGAATATTCATTATATGAAAACAGAGCAATGCTAGGGGCATAAAATAAGGTCACAAAATCTTGCTTACACAATGAGGTGGCGATATTTTATTGGTTGCACCGATAATGGACCCGCCACACTCTAATTAAAAACACCAATAACATTTTTACACCTAAGATTTTGTGAGCAAGTTTTTGTGACTTTTTTGTGTCCCTAATATTATTCATGAAAAAAATGTATCATGATTTTATATATTTGTTTTTTGTTATGGGAATGTGCTTATATATTGAGTGAGCTTTTGATACTTCGATTACGTACAATTCTCTTTGCACATATGTCATACAAAATGTTTTTTGACCTTTTTGTTTTTCTCGAAAAGCCAGCATACTTTATTACATGTTAACCACATCTTGACTTGTTGACATTAACCTTTATGTTTTCGGCAATAAAAAGAATACTGTATATGCTTATCAAACTTAGAACAATAGTATACATGAGTGTTGAACCTGAAATAAGAAAAATGCTGATTACTATCTTTTATCATATTAATCAGTTGAGGTTTAAAAACGATTCACGATACAATAAGGTTTAACGAACAGCTTGTGTATATTTCATATTCAATCTGCTGTTGTAAATAAACCAATTTCTCATATGTTATGTATGTGTGTGTGTTTGTATCTTTGTGTATGATTTCACAAGTTCGCTCACACTATTTTCTTATTCCACGATGCTGGAAAAGATTTTCTGTTTGACTCGCTGTCACAAGGAAGTATACTTGTTTTAGATCCCCACATCTCTTCGCTCTATGTCATGTAGGTTTCTAATATTACTTAGAACAAATAAAGCCCAAGTTTATCCCTCACCTCGTATATAGGAGCAGCTGTTAGTTTGTGAAACTAAAGTTTGAAGTGAATTTAAAACCAACTTCTAGAGCCTGGTATCCTCAAAGGGTACAAATGGTAACTGTGCATCAGTTTGATAATCATACATACAACTTTTACTTAAACTTGAGAAATGACTACATAAATATTTCTGTTTGCTCAATGATACTCAAAACCTGAATGGATAGGTTTGTATTCCTCATCAGGTACAGGTTACAAAAACAAAGGCTTAATAGATACCCTCCCTGTTCTTCTTCAAATTAAGAGAAAGCTTGACAATTCCTCGGCTTCCTAAAATACCACTTATCATGATGGTGGTCGCATTTCAATTATTAAGTCTTATTTGATGGGATCCAAGTCTCTTTTTCATTAAGCTTGCCATTAGAGTTGTGGTCAACTGACAAGACCACTTTCCCAAGCAGAGAACGTAGCTTTCTTTCTGGGACAAACCAAAAAGTTGTACACATGCGTGGACATACTTTGTTGCAGCCACTTACTATCATTGGAGAGCATGCTAATCACAGCTTGCATTTTATCATTCTAGCCTGTAATCAAATTTGCGTCTTAGCTGATTCCATATGGCGACGTTTTGAGATTGCTGGCACTGCAGAATGTTTCTGATTACTTGTATTTTTTGTGTGTGGTCTATGTAGTATTTGTAAATCATCAAAATGATGACCATTGCTTGCTTGAGTGCTAATAATTTCAGTTTCCTTTTAATAGGCACTTCATTTTCATTTGCATCTGTCTCTGACTGGGAATTCAGAGAATGCTGCAAGTTTGGATAGATCTCAATCAAATGGATTGTATTCTGACCATGCTCCAGCTGTACAGAAACTTGAAACTTTTATTAAAGCAGAAGCGAAGCCCCTATGTTTGGAAGCATCCAATAATGCTGGTGAGCATAATTTATTTCCAATTTCCCAGAAGGAAAACTTCAAAATTATGGATCCACAATCCCTTTTAGATAGTAGTAAGGGGATGAAGCCTGAAGACAATGCCAGATCTCTCAAAGTTGCTGATATCCATGATGCGATTGAGCTCTCTATTGCGGCATCCGAGGCACTAATAATACATGAAGTTATAAAGAGTGAACCGAGTACACAACAACTGACAACTTCATCATTACTTGAAGCTGCACTTAAGGTGAAGCAAGCACGGTTGGATGGTTTTAGAGACACTATCAGTCACTCGATTGAGGAATTTACTGAGATTGATCTGCTGTCAGACTTGGATGAGTCGACCATGGTGGATGCATATGAAGATGTAGGGTTGTACGTAACTGGCAACAGCGATCCGCCTTTTTCTGGATCAGCTTTGTCTCATGTTAAAGATACATACGCCTCTGAAAATTATACATTTTGCGAGGAACAGATATGCAGACAGCCTGGTGTACCAGAAGTTTATTGTGATGAAATGAAATATAAAGTTCAGTTAAAAAATGATGACAACATTGGTATAGCTTTGGAAACAAATGTGGGTTTGGATTCTGATAATGATGATGGAAACAAGTACATTGAAGATGCAACGCCAGGATATGAAACTGTCAATCTTGCATGTGATGTCGATCCCAGCTTGCAGTGGTCGGTGGAGGTACCTGAAACTTCATTGTCCACAGAGGTAAAAGCAGACAGAGATGATGTAATGCCAATATAGTTATATTCCTTTTGAACTATTCTACTTAGATCTATGAGCACATGATTAATATCATCTGCCACTGAAGATTATGTTTTACAGTTAGATTTTAGAAAGTTTGATGAAAATCTCATGTTAAGTATTGACTTGCAGAAAGTGGAGATTGCTACGAGGGATATGACTTCATTTCAAGCAGCTGCAAGCTCTTCTTCTCAGGCTAGGAATTCAGAAATTGCTGGTAATACCCCACTATATGTTTTCATACATCTTTTTTTCACTATCTGTTCAAATGATGTTGTATGCTAACTTTCCATTTCACTCTATAGGAAAAGATGATAAAATAAAAATTGCTGTCCCAAAATTTCAAAGCCGCTGGTTCGGTGGTTGGACATGGAAGGTGAGCTCTACATTTTGGTACATTATTTATGGCCTTTTATACCTTCAATGCATTAATGTTTCATGCTTTTGCTGAAGGTTTTCCTAGGAACTTTTTAGTCACATTGAACCTAAGCTCCCAGTATGAACTGCTTTAAATTTTTGAAAAACTATTATTCCTTCCCTAGAAGATCTCATGGGAAGGCTGACGTATTGGATAACAAGAATTTACTTCCCATTGCAAGGCATCAGGTAGACTTAGGTTATGCTGGCGTTAATATTAGATAGGAGACCAAAGAGAACATCAGGAGGATAGTAGGTTGAAATTTGAAAGAGGCAGTAGCTTTAATAGAAGTCTTGAATGCCCTTCTAGTTTCTAGTAAGAAGTTCACCTCACAAGTATTCACATTTTGGTCAGGGTAGTATTGATCTTCTGTTTCTCTGGAATTCATTAAATTCGTGAACTATTCATTTTGGTAGCAGTAGTATACACTTTGGTCAGGTTCTCATCATTCACTATTCACTTTGTTCTTACATAACAAAACAGAGGAAATTACGACTAGTCATTGGTTTCGGTGCACCTAAACATTCTAATCACCATGCGCTTCTTTTCCCTTACTACTCAAAACACCCATTCCATTAACAGCCTCACATCTTATATATTTCTCACTTATTTCTTTATTGCGATGAAGTCACAGTAATACTGTGCAAACTAAAAGTTTATATCTGTAAGCAGTATGTAAAAGTACACAATTAACCAAAGTATAGTGGTATATATATATATATACTCCCTCTGTCCCAGAATGATAGTCCCCCTATTTTCATGGGTTTTACGAAGGAACTTTGAGTAATAATTAAGGCTACTTTTAATTATTCTAATGAAAATTTTGAAATTGTTCTTGATACACCATTATAAATACTATTAATATCAATTTTTAGATTCACATTAACATAATTATAAGTAGCATTTATAACTGCTCAAAGTTCCCTCGTAGTAACAACGAAAAAAGGTGGACTATCTTTCTGGGACGGAGGGAGTATATTAGATGTGTGGTAAAACTATAAATGATGAACTTTTAAGGAAAAAAAAAAAGTTGCATAGGAGATAGATTGGGAGGAAATTGCTTGAAATTTTTTGGACATACTATTGACATCCAAGTGCTATGATGACTAACAAATGCATAAGGTGATCTAGCCTTCTTGAGAGGTTACGGCAGAATCATGAACTCATTAGTTATAAAAGTGTCTCATCTTGCTTTTGGTATTTATTAGGTTTGGTATAAGTTGGTTGGCCTTTCTCTAGCCACTTAGCTTTTAGGTGAGTTGGTTCTGGTATGAGGCTTTGCTATGCTAGGTCTTAAGTAGGAAGTGTCCCACCTTTAGTTATTTCCGTGTTACTAGTGCACAAGTTTCTTATGCTTGCTTGTTAGGCACTTTTGTAATGTGCCTTGGGTTATCTACACACGTGGGAATCAGAGTTGAGTGTGAGCGCTGAGGAGGCCAGGAGGGGGTGTTATGGACATTGTTAGCGGGCTATCTCTCTATCACTCAAGCATGTAGGTAGATGACATAACAATATTTAATCTATTGTGCCCTTTTTAATTCAAATGTCATCATGTTACGGATGGTCCAATTCTTCTTGAGAACTTGTATTATCTTGGAAGATAGCATAGAAGTGTAACTTAGGCAGTTACAGCTTTGTTTGCTCTTCTGGCCTGTTTTTCATTTGTTTAAATTCATCACTTATTATCAACTTTGACATGATGTAATTTGCATTGTTCCAGCTGTACATTATTTATTATCTTCTCATTATTTTCCTCCTTGTGGTCGGTCAGGAAGAGGTGAATGCTTCTACACCCCTAGATCATAGAACTTCAGGAAACATCCCTCAATTTTTGGGTGGTGAATCAAGTTTTCTCTCAGAATCTGCTGACATTGGCCCAGATGAGAAGCAGGGGAATGCTTCTACACCCCTGGATCATAGAACTTCAAGAAACATCCCTCAACTTTTTAATGGTGAGACTAGTTTTCTTTCAGAATCTGCTGATGTTGCCCCAGATGAGAACTCTTTTGTGCAGAAACAGGACAAACGATACGACATAGGTTCTCAATCAAGTATAGCTGCTGAACGTTTCCGTACTGATGATAGGCAGGGAATCTTTCTTTCTAAGGACGTTGTCATGATTTCTAGTCCTTCCTTTGTGGACCCTTTTTGTTCTGCTGTTCCTTGTAGCTTTGATTTAGAAAATGCTCCGTCCCCTGTTGTAGTTCAGAGCCACACAGACCAGGTTGGTTCTACGAAGCCCTTTAGTCCTTTACTAGAACCAGTTATGGACGATGGGGAAAGGGCCATACATCAACGTACCGAGTTTGATCATGAGGAAAGACTCGCTGTTCCACTGATTAATGGTGATGCTACACGAGATGTTGGTGAAGAATATCCAGAGCAGACTCGGGTACGAAAACATAGTGTAGATGAAAGCAAGGGCTTCCAAAAAGCGCAGTCTGATTGCAAAAATCCATCTTCAACTCTTGTTCCTAGGAGAAAGCGAGTCCGTTTCTCAGAAGCTGAAATAAACCTTGAGCTGATAAAGAAAACACAAAGGCAACAAACGACAAACAAAAATTGTTCGGCTACCAGAAGAAGTAAAAGGTTGAAATGTATACACCCGCAACCTGAAACTATAGCTCAAGAAGTTAAAAAGTGCTCAAAGAGACGTCATGTCGAGGGTCCGAAGAGGCTGATATTCCAAAACATAGATTTCTTACTCACAGGGTTTTCTACCGCGAAGAAAAAGGAAATCGAGGGTCTAATTATGAAATATGGTGGTACGGTTCTTTCGGAGATTCCTTCTCCCATTTCAAGGGGCAAAAAAAGTTCAAGACTCAAATCACCATCACCTGTTATATTATGTGTCAGAAAGCTACAGACAACCAAGTTCTTGTATGGCTGTGCGGTGAATGCATGCATTCTTAAAGTCGATTGGCTCGCCGATTCAATTGCTGTGGGGTCCGTCTTACCACCTAAAAAGTATATGATTTTACCAAATCACGCGGGTGGGAAATGTACAGAAATAGGGAAGCGGGTGTTAACCAATAATCTTATTTTTGACAGAGTGGGAATCATGCTTCACGGGAAACACAGCTTCTGCACAAAAGTAGCAGAAGTTGTCAAGCATGGTGGTGGGAAGGTTTTCAAAACTCTCCACTTTTTGGTCCAAAATCTTGATGCTGGAAAGATATGTATTGGAGCCATTGTTACAGAGGACGAGAATGGTGTTTCACGACACCTGAAAAAATGTGCTTCAGAGAGGAAGATACCCGTGATGCCGTTCAAGTGGATCATAGACAGCTTATATCTTGGACGACTTCTTCCTTGTGGGGACAAGGATCATTCTTCTTCCATCTCTGAGCTTATGAATATGGTTGCTCCAGATTCCTTTGAACTGAGTGAAGAAATATGAACTTATGTGCAGCCTTGAAAGCGATCGAAGGCCATTATCAGCAACATCTTAATATACCAAAACTGTTAAGAATGAACTGAATGTAGCGCAAAGCTGAACTGCGCCTTTAGGTGGGTCCCACGTGTATAGTCAAACATGTATCAAATTAATCATGAACGTTAATTATTTGGCGGGGGCGTGGCGAAATTGAAGCAGGAGTGATGCTGGTGGTGGCTATTGTTGTTACTCTTTCTGTTCTTTTTCATTTCATGTATAGTAATAATGTTTATAGGGAATTTGATCAAATTTGGTTTGATAAAGCCAAAGCCTGTATTTATCAACTGTGAGTTTTGGATTTCGTTGTACTATCCTCCGTCTCAAAATAGATGTCGTTTTGAGAGTTAAATTTTGTCTCAATATACTTGTCATTTCATTCCAAAGCTTTTTTATTGCTCTATACTAATTATACATTTAATAATGATAGTGAACTATCATTACTACCAATATTGAAAAAAGTCTAGGACGTAAAAAAACTCTCTCTTTCCTCTAGGGCGACGCTAGGGTTTGCTGCCGTTCTCGGCTTCAGGCCTGATGGCTTCGTCCTCCCCAGGCCATGTGCCTCCACCAATGAATCCTGGCTCCTCCGATCTTCCATCAGCTTCAATGGCTTCTCCCAGGCTTGATGCGCCTACTCCATCAAACCCCAATTCGACTATTTCACAACCGCCAACAACCCCTACAAAGGCAAAATCTTTTGCTTCATTCTTTAAAGATCTGCATATTACATCTGCTCCGCCTCTACAATTGGTTCCAATGTCATTGCACAAAGGTGAGCCGGCCCTTAAATTCTCTAAAGACATGATCAATTCATTGGCGCAGCCTTTCAAGTATACTCTTATCGGTAAGTTCTCTCATGGCCGTCCCAATATGGAGAATACTAGAAAATATTTTTTAAACTTTGGGCTAAAGGCTGATAAAATCTCAAGCCTAAAAGGCATTGGAATTATAAAAAGCAATTTGATTGACCTTTTATTTTTATTTATTTTATTTTTTATGTTTTTTTCCTCTTATTTTTTCTTTTTCTTTTGTGATGGTTTTGGCCTAGTCCTCCATCACCTCTTTGTACCTTTTATTTATTTTCAATAAAATATAGGGTGCATTGCCCTTTTCGCTCAAAAAATAAAATAAAAAATTGAACTATCTCTTACCTAACCATTTAATTACCTAGGTAGTTGAATTACTTTAGGGGTATTTGAGACTTCTACACATGCATTAATGACATTTCTTAATAGGAGTATGTGTGAAATAATCCAAAACGACATGTATTTTGAGACGAGGAGTAATGCTTTAGCTGCAGATGCAGCTGTAAAATTGTACTCCTACATCCTTTTGCTTCCATCATACTATTTGTGATTCCCAATTACTCTTTTGTTTTCATAAACTACCATAACCCTTAAACCAATCACATGGTAAGCTATTACTCTCTCTGTCAAAACAAGCCTCACATTCCTTTTTTATTTATTCAAATATGCTCCAACCTTTTCTCTGTATTAAAATAAATGTTCAAACTATTTTTAAATTTGCTTTTGACCGAAAAGCAAATTTGATATAGCATCTCCTATAACTATTATTAAAACAAAAAAGGCAGGTGACATCATCATTTGGCACGTGCTATTATATATATATATATATAAGTATTTACCCATATGCATTAATTTAATGTAATCATAAATTTACTCCATCCTATCTGAAATTAATTTTCCTACGACCACATTTTCACACCCCACACTCTTATTTTTATATTTCCCCCCTTCTATCCTCCTTGTATTTTTGAGACTTGTTTTTTATATTTCAAGTATAAGAGGTGAATTAGTCTTATACGTAAGTATAGGAGCGGAATGGGTAATAAAATATGAGACTTTTTTAAATAAATGATTTATGTCTTTTATATTTTAAAATTATTTTTCTTTAATTTTCTAAACATTTAATTAAAAAAAAAAAGAGTGATGTTTTTCTAAATGTTCTGGAATCACATTAATTAATTGTGTAATGTCGTTTTTTCCATTTTATTCATCAAGTTCATTAATACCGATTGTGAAACTTATTTCAAATAAAGCACTAGACAAGTGGTTAAGATTTAGCTTTGTCATATATTGGTCCCTGGTTCAATTCTCACTCATATCAGGAGGGCGATTTCGACTTTCTGGACACGAGGGGTGTCCATGGTATTTGAGGTCTGTTGTGTCTTTAATCATAATAAGCTTAAGTTTGAGGGGGTCTTGAGGTCTGTTGTGTCTTTAATCATAATAAGCTTAAGTTTGAGGGGGTCTTATGTCCAAAGCCCTAATTATATTTAGTCATGCATCCCTTTTGCGTTGACCTCAAAATTCTGTATCTCCATTTTACGAAACAATAATTATAGAGTATTTTAATAAGGTATAAACAATGAATATATATATATATATATATATATATACTCCCTCCGTCCCGCCGAAAATTGCAAAAAAAAGTCATGGCACAAGAATTAAGGGAAAAGTGAAAAAGGTGATGTGTTGTGAGTGTTGATAGTTGAGTGGGAGAGAGAAAGTGGGGTAGAGAATAGTTAGTGGGTTAGTGGATGTGAGTATGAGAAGTGGGACCCACTAATTAAAAAGTATTAAAAACTTTCCATTTATGGAATGTGCAATTTCTATGGGACGCCCATTTTGGTAAGTTTTGCAATTTTCGGTGGGACGGAGGGAGTATATATATATGGTCATGCTCCTGTGAGAACCAAATTACATGAGAACCATGAGAACCAATACTAGCCTTAGAATTAGGATTAAATGGACTGTCCAGATTAGAGAAGGAAAGAAAAAGACACGGTGGCAATTTTGAAAATAAAGGAGACGCAAGGGCATAATGGTCATATCGCTTTAAAAACATAACGAGCGCCGAAGTCGGGAAAGGCGAGTTCCATAGATACAGATATATTTCCTACTGTATCCAATGTTTACTTGGATACATTTAGGCAAAAACAAATGTATCCAATGTTCACTTGGATAATTCATTGGATACATTAGGTCAAAACTAAATGTATCCAATGTTTACTTGGATACATTTAGGCAAAAACTAAGTGTATCTAATAAAATCCGAATTATTACAAAAATGCCACCGCTTCCCCTTTTAGCCGTCGACGTGTTCATCGCAGAGCCACAAATAAGAACATAACGATACAATACCTGTTTTGCCCTTGAAGTTCCGACTTATTTCAAAAATGCCACCGCGTCTTGTCCCCTCCCAAGCCGATCTGCGTCGTCCCTTTTTTTTCTAATCCAACGGCTGCTATTGGTTCTCATGGTTCTCACACACTTATGGTTCTCATTTGAGCACCTATATATATATTAATGTTGGTGAGGAGGGCTATGGCTTTGACACATAGACAAACATAAGTTAAAACTTCGTTTGTGAAGCCACATCATCACTATCCTAAATGTGTGTGACTTTTAATATTCTCATTATTAGTTAATACTATTAGCTCACAATAATAGTTATGATATGAGTTAACTATTACTATTAATAACAATAGTTAACTATAATAGTTACTATACAAGTTAACTATTACTATTAATAGTATTAGTTAACTATAATAGTTACTATACAAGTTAACTATTACTATTAAGGGCAAATGACAATTTAGGGCCTAATGTTGACATGCTTTTCACTATCAGGGGCCCCATGTTTTAATTTCATCGATTTAGGGCCCAACGTGTCAAAATGTCATCAATTTAGGGCTTATTGACGGGAATCGTCAAAAAACCCAGTTAAGTCGACATGTGCAGAACACGTGCAATCTAACTGAGGGTAATTTTGACATTTCTGCTTGTGACTGCTTCTATAAGCGCGAAAATTTTCTAATCCCTTCCCTCCATTAGAAGGTTAGGGTTTATTAATCAAACAAAAAGACGAAGGCGATTTGGGGATTCAACAATCGATTCTGACTGAAAACGACTATGACTTGGTGTAAGCGAAAAAATAGGGGTTGTATCTATCCTGCTACACCCGATTATGGTAATGTTCTTTTCTAAGACTCGAAATCTTGTTTGTATGTGAATATTTGAAGAATCCTTTGAAATAAGTGAATGATTTTTAGGGTAAATTATTTGTTTATGCAATGTATGTGCTTTATTTATCATTTATGTGTTGTCCTTTAAAAAGATTTTGGAAAATCCACATGTGTTGTTTTATGGAGTGTGTGTATGTGCTTTAGGATATATTATTGGGGTATATGTCACTGATTTATGTTTGATGGTCCCCTTTTTGATATGAAAAGTATTTGATTGACTATTTAAAGTATGTCTGTATGTGAAGTGGTCCCATGTGTTGATTTATGTTTGATGGTCCCCTTTGAAGTGTGTATGTCTACTATAAATGCTGCTTAAAGTATGTCTTTTTGTCCATGCTTCTTGTGTTTCATGTGTGCAGATTCCCCTACCAAATTTTCTATTAAGCTTTATCATGGTGGTTATTTTGATGGTCCTAATATGGTCTACAAGGGTGGGGAGGTTACATGGTTTGACCATTTTGAAGAAGATTGTGTTTCAATGGTTGAGCTAAAACTAGCTGTGCAAGAGGCTGGTATTACATCTGAGAGATATACATTGTGGCAAAAAGTAGGTGGTGGTTTGAATCACAGAGTGATTTCTTCTGATAGAGAAGCATGTGATATTGTAATGTTTATGGCTAAGAATAAGAGAATTGTTGAGTTGTATGTGCAATTAAATGGTGGTACAGTTGAAAAAGGAAATGGGCAATTGGGTGACAATTGTAGGTCTGCTGGTATTAAAATGGTTGATATTGATTTGGTTAATGAAACAAATAGTGATGTGGAATCATCTGTTAATGAGTCTTTGCATGATAGTGAATTTGATAGTGGAGAGGATGACATGAATGTTGATGTTGAGAATGAAGGAAGTAATGGAAAGTCTAAGGCAAAAGCTAAAGGGAAGATGGTTGAATGGTCATATGGTGCTGGTATGAAGGGAAAAGATGTACATGTTGATTATGATTCTGATGATGGGTTAAAGAATTATGCAAGTGGAGACGAACACGAGATGAATAGGGTGAAGGGCAGAATATTCAATCCTCAGGTTGACATGGCAAAACCTACCTTTGAATTGGGAATGGAGTTCTCAGATCACAAGGTAATGGTGGCTGCTATTAAAAAGCATGCTATTGATGAGCGTAGACAGATTCAATTCATTAAACAGGTGAAGAAAAGGGTTAGAGCCAAATGCAAGGATCCATGTCCCTGGACAATCTATGCTTCCATTTGCCAAAGAGAGACCAATTTAGTGGTTAAAACCCTAAACACTTACCATAGTTGTTCACAACATTTCAAAAGTCAGCATTTGAGTCCTAATTGGTTGGCAGAGCACCATGTGAATGATTGGAGGACAAATCCCACACAGCCTGCAAAGTAAAAAACACTGTTTTTCAAAAGTATACTGCCAATATTTCAATTAATCAGGCTTACAGAGCAAAGAGAAAGGCCTTTGAGTTGATTGAAGGCAGTGTATCAGAACAATACATGAAGTTATGGGATTATGGACAGGAACTTAGGAATAGAAACCCTGGGAGTTCAGTGTTGATGACACTTGAAGAAGGCAGTATAAGGAGTGGAAGACCAACATTTCAAAGGTTATATGTTTGCTTGGGAGGATTGAAGGAAGGTTTTAAGCTTTGTAGGAAAGTAATCTCTCTGGATGGGTGTTTTCTTAAGGGAGAGTATGGTGGACAATTATTGGCAGCTTCTGGGATTGATCCAAACAATAATTGGTATCCATTTTGTTATGCTATAGTAGAAGCTGAAACAAGGGACACTTGGAATTGGTTCATAAAGTGCATGATTGATGATTTGGGCATTGTTGATGATAGTGAGTACGTGATCATGTCTGACAAACAAAAAGGCTTGATTGATGCAGTAAGTACTTTTTTACCAAATGCTGAACACAGATTTTGTGTTATGCACATGCTAGCAAATATGAGGACTGCAGGTTTTAGAGGCTTGGTTTATAGAGATAAATTATGGAATGCAGCCTGTGCCACTACTGAGAATAGGTTTAAGGTATGTATGGAGGATATTGAAGCATACAACAAAGATTGTTTCAACTGGTTTGCTGATAAACCCCCAAAACATTGGTCCAGGTCTCACTTCAGAACAAATAGCAAGTGTGATATTTTGTCATGTGTATGGACATAATAAGACAAAATGTCCTTTCAGGCAAACAGAAACAGGTTCCCAAAATGAACCACCATTGAATACCAATGTCCAGCAAGTAAATGGTCTCTTTATTTCTCTCTTCTTTCATTTCTGTCTTTGTTGCACTTAATGCTTACTCTGCTTTGGTTACTGTTTGTTGCATTTAATGGTTACTCTACTTTGGTTGTTGTTTGGTAGGTCCAAGGTAACCAGGTTGATAGAGCTACAAACATTGATGCATTACATTCAACCACATTGAATGTCACTGACCAGCAGGTTTCAAAGTCCAAATCAAAGACAATTAATACCAACATTGACAAGCCATCTACCAAGGTAAATGAATATTGGATTTTTATTGTGTCATTTCTTAAGAACAAATTGCCAGTGATATAACTTCTATTGTGTGTAGGTTTCAAAAAGAAAGGGTCAAGGTAGGACAACAATGTCCCAACCTCCACTTACCACCAAATCCAACATTGACAAGCCATCTCTAGTAAGGTAAATAGATACTTAATTTGAAATTTAATTGTATCATTGCTTAAGAACAAACTGCAAGTGATATGACTTCTATTTGTTTACTTATGTTAATATGTTTAGGTTTTAAAACCTAAGACAAAAGCCAAGACCATCCTGTCTCAACCACTACCCCAACCTTCAGATATTGCAACTAGTAGCTCACAAAGAACTCCAAAAGCTGCATCTAGAACCTCACAAAGAACTCCAAAATCAAAGGAAAGTCCATAGGAGCCTGTACTTCTTAGGTTGCCTAAGTCTAACAGGTTGAGGAGCATGTGGAAGTTCAGGTCAATTGAAGGAGTTATTGATTTAGGAGAAGATGATGGAATTGACTCCTCTGTTGCCATGTCTCAAGCCCCTCCTACAATCAAGGATGTAGATCCAAGGTTTACAAGCATTCAAGTCAGTGGTGATCATGGAACAAAAAGTAACAACATTAATCCATCAACCACTTCAGATCCAAACATTTAGATTGGTGGCAGGACTTATGTGACTAGGAAAAATCTCAAGGATGTTGCAAAGAAACTCTGTGGAATGGGAGGAAAGAAGAAGTGAACATCTATGGTTCCTGTTTACTTTTTTAATTTCATTATCTTTTGGACAGTTGTTGTTATCTTTTGGATAGACTTTTCATCCACTTTTGGACAGAAATTGATTCTCATTGTACTATTTTGGATCTGATTCTCTTTTGAAACAGTAATTGTTGGGTTTCGTAGTAACATGCGCAGCGGAATTTAGCATTTAAAATTTTATGAAACCCAAAGCCCATAGATCCATTCATATGATTAAATCAAATACAACAATATGAATACTAGAAAAACTAACCCTTGATGACTTTGAATTTTGTCTTTGATCTTGGTGGAGAACTTGAAGCTTTGATCACAAAAGCAAGAACACGAACTTTGAAGATGATAAGCTTCACCCTCTAGCGGTATCCACACCACGAACGAATATCAAGAACACTTGATCCTGGTTGCTAGACCAAAATTGTGAAACACGTTTTCACAATCAATATGAACTATATGGAATTTTGTTTGTGTATTATTTTGTTCTTTAATATAAGATATCTTAGAACAAAATAAAACTCTCTCAAACTATTTGGAGACTTGCACAAGAGCTATTATTTGATTCTGGCCGAATTTGGCTGTTTATATACAAGTTAGACCTATTCCAAATAGGAAACTTTTGTCTAAACCCGTCCAAATTCTTTTCCAAATCAAATTAGGAAACCAGTCCCGACATGGTGTGCGGCCGCCCAAAACGCCTGTGCGGCCGCACATCTATCTGGAAGGTTTCTGGTACTTTTCTGAGCCAAACTGTGCGGCCGTCCAAGTCCTTTTGTGCGGTCGCACACTTTCCCCAGATTTCCCAGATTTCCCAGATTTCCAAATTCCAATATAATCCTTATTTAAGATTCGTTCTATTGTGTGTGACCCTCTAGGATTACACTAAGTTGGCAATGGGTTCAAACATGAAACCAAAAGATATGATTAGGTTCTAGCAAACCGTCATACCTACCCAAATGGTATAACTAGATACAAGTTCGCATTCCTTTAGAACATGTCATAATCCCTTTATCCACGATGTCATTGAACACAAGTCATGGTCAACAAGTCAACTTGTTTTGTTTAATACTTTCTCGATTCCGAATATGTTGATAATCCAAATGACATTGATCTAATCAATTCATTTGAGTTCGGCCGAACATTTTCATCAACATCATTCCTACGAGAGGCCTAAGCTTGACATCTCTCCGAAGAGGGACAAATCCATTTAGCTTATT